>OY755251.1:23021681-23133537 GCA_963576725.1 Azorinus chamasolen | reverse complement strand
GAACCATACCAGTGGATGGATAGTACCAGCAGCATATACGATGCGATCGAATTACTTAACACCTTGGCATATGAATATTCGTTTAAGGAATAAGACTTCTATGAATATTAATCTGTCTGATTTATGCATTATAAGACTCCTTTCGGATCTGGGTCTACTGTCCGCAATTGAGTAATTGTACACTACAATTAAGTAAAATGCTATATTAGTTTTAGAACCCGGTCACCGCAAACTTCAAGCAGACACGTCAAAGAAAGTAAAAGTGGAAAAACAGTTAAACAGTAAGAGATACACACAAAAGCGCACTGCACCAAACATCATTAAGCAAGATACGACACAATTACAAGACAAAGCGTGACGGAATGAACATCAAGACATAAACATTAGTCAAATAAGGCTAATTGTGGCTGGGGATGTTATCTACACAAACTTAGGAAATTTCGGAGTCGTATCCATTTTCACGGTTTGTTTATTAAATGCATTAAAACTTTTAGGAAGAAAGGTTATGACCCTATTATATTGCAACGCACTGCATGTTTGGTTATCGACCCTTTTACAGTCGGTAGCTACTCTTCCCTCTTTGCCTGCACGATGACAGGCCGGGGGTAGTACTCTATGAAGGTATTAACAGCAGGTGTTAAGTGCTTGTGTGGCGGCCGTAAAACGTCGCCCCGTACTTCATTCTCAGTGTTGTTATACCTTCTGATCCTTCGAGATCATGAATTTCAGTACTTCTTGTTCTTAAAATTGAATACCGCTTAAGCCGGTGCTAGGGGGCGTGAGCAGTGTTGCACTGCTCATGAACAGACTCAATGAAACCGAGTCTGCAATTTTCTCTTTTTGTGTTGCAATTTTTGCTTTCAGGGGATCACCGCCCTTCAGATTTTATACTCTTAAACTCAGATACGGGATGAGCTTACCAGACTCATGTATTACGTTTTCCCTGTTGTGCCCTTAACTGTTTACCTGCAGGTGCTCTGACTTCAGCAAAGTCATTGAGTACATATTTGACGGATTGTCACAGTTATTATGCTATGTTTTACATGTTGTCCTGTGTTCACCGTCGTCTATGTTGTGGGTAAGTCCGGCGGGGATACCTTTATTTACACTATTTGTAAAGCTAGGGTGACTTTGAGAGAAGTGTGAGGTTAGGACGTCCGTTAACCGGTTTAAACCCCCAGTGGTGTTTTTGCTACTGGCCGTGCCAAGGCGGTACTCTCTTTGTCACCCTTCCCTTTGTTTGCCTTGCGTCTTTGTACTTTTCGTGATTTTGTTCAAGTGTGGAGTGTTTGTCTCTGGTTCCTCTGTGTGTGTTGGTGTTTTCTGTGTTCATCTCGTGTGTGTATGTATGCCATGCTGTCTACCGGTGTTTTGGTTGTGGTTGCGTCTTGTATGTGGCTTTGCCTGCTTGACTTTACTACTTTTTATTAAACCGGGTTTGTGGGTACCCTACCTCACGCTTATCCAACCTTTACCCTTGTCAAAACGTAAATTCCCGGGCCCCTTAACACAACTCAACAAGATAAATAACGATCTCAAGACCAAATAATATTCAAATAAACTGAAATAGTAAACAAGTGACGTTATATAGCAATGATGTTACAGTATTACTCTACACTTATATTACAACAATACCTCACTAGATAAAAATATAAAAACGTGCTCGTACGTAATTCAATTATAAAATTGTTTTACATTAAATTATACCTGATCGCTGTTCAGTTCTTTCTTATCATATATGCATTTTATTGAAACGTATATATATTATCGGAGTATGTGAAACCCTGGTGGAAAACAACCATATTGCTAAAAACGTATTTTTTTTGGTATGTACGACCATTTATAATACAATAGGCCTATTTTGTGAAGCTGCAAAAAAGACAGGTGGCATTTTAATGTTGAATGGAAGCTATGTAGACCTTTGACTACATAAAACAGTCTTGTTATTAAAGTCGCGCGGAGGCTTGGCGTAGGATTTACTTTATGCTTGAAGCTCCTGTAGGAGATTTCTGCATTCCTTTCATCCTTAATTAAGGAACCAAATGCATGCTTTTAAAAGTACACATTTCTATTCATGGATCGGTCGTTTTAGAGGGGTTCTGCTGTATATGTCTATCGCAGCTGTGCTGGTTAAGTAAACACATCATGTTTATTTACTGTTCATAAAGCATCCGCCGACTCGATAACAAAAAAAAAGAAATGCACTTAATAACTTTATTATCCCAAACAAAATGACTATTTTTCATCTAGCAAATCAGTGGCCTTACGTCATGTTATTAGATTATTAATTTTAACTATGTCTAATTATTTAAAGCTTAAATAAATTAAATATCCCACGTAAATTATTTGCCTCTAATATCCTAGAATGAATCTAACACATTGCTTCTGTTAGGAAGAGTGGTGGTTTTGTATGTTATATAAGTAATCACTACGAATCTGGATACATGGAGTTGATACGAAATTGAAAACATAATTATACAGAAATTTCGACTTTGAACATTTCTATAATGTTGATATATTGTCAACAGTGATTTCCATACTATGAAATTATATGGAAAAACGCAACTCTTACTGAGTAAATAAAACTTTCCCTGTTCTAAAGATATTCAAAATTTCAATACCTACTTAATATTCATGGACAAAATAGTTAAAATGAAATATTGAAGATGGGACATTGTAGCCATTTATAAACTAAAGAAACAGCCCTTTCAAATTCCATTACAGACAGAGCAGACCCTGATCAGATGGCTCCTATAGGAGCCGTCTGATCTGGGTCAACTCTGTTTACAGATGCATGAAAACACGTTTATACGAAGGAAAGGGTTAAACCTTACCTAGCGATCCGCGATCTTGCTTGCATTTACAAACAGTTTTGATTAAGCTAAGACTGAGTCACCCATCGTCTCCTAATGGATCCGAACTGCTTACTACGCGGACAATAGTATCTCACGAGCTTGGTGAAATTAATTGTAATAAAACTTGCACCAAACCCAAAATCAGCACACCTGTTTTGTAACGGGATAAGAATTTAATTTAATTTAAAAAAATAAATACGACGCATATACAAGATTGCTTAAATTGAGGTACGCCCATTCTAACAGTGTCATTGCAACCGAAGAAAAAGAAAAAAACAGGTCAATATATTCATAGCAAGATGCTGTTACGCTTGTCTTCGGAGCTAATATGGCTGTAAGTTATTCAACCATGCATTCCACATTTAGCCCTTGAAATATTTATTGACTGAACAATATCTAACCGTTTCCCGCTGTGAAAAATAATGATGGGAGAGGCGTCTCGATTGATAATGGGTTTTAAACAATTTGATTTAGTTAGAACGAAATCCAATTTCAACATTTAACTTTTAAAGCACGCCCGATCACGATATGTCACATATAATTTTGTTAAATGTCTTGATACTTGACAGACATTTTAGAAATATTTTAAAGGCCATCAGATCGTTTTGAAATGGTAAGATTTTTTTTATGATGAAATGTGTGTGCGTCTGTGCGTGCGCGTGAACGGGGGAATCATATTAGTTTCCTATATCTAATGTCGAATGTCAAAGTTCGCAACGAATGAAGGCAAACATGACACCAGTGAGTCGCAATAGTTTAAACATATTTTATTCCATATAATGTTTGGAATGGGATCGGGCCACGCGTTCTGACAATATTAGAAAAGGTCCTCCACCTACAAAACTTTTTTAATTTACATTCAAAGGCGGTAGTGCGCAAATACACAAATGCAATGTCAAATGTAAACAAACAAGAGAGCGAGAGAGAGAGACAGAGAGAGAGAGAGAAGAGAGAGAGACTGATTCTTGTAATCAGAGGACGGTGAAAACAAAGTCAGAGGTAAGCATTAATAAAAATCGTAGATGGTGCTAGTAGTCAGATATTAACGACGTTACTATGAGGAGAAACTCTTCGTGTTTGCATTTTCCAAATAAACGCGTGTTTACATTTAGTAGACGGTTTATTATTTGTTTTATAAACGAATACTACTCTCTGATTCTGGAAAAACTGTTGTGGGAAAAATAATGAACGGCATCTTCAAATTCATCAGAATATTCACAAATTGGAGTTTGACTTAAGTCACTATTAAACAGAACATTGTTTAAGTTATTGTATCCCCCTTTCTGAGCCAACAACCTGAAAACGAACAATGGGTGGAATTTAAAATCAGCACATGATAGCTGAAATGAAATGTTCGTACTGACAGTGTAGCCAAGCATACTAGTCTTTAGCGTCATCAAAACGCACATCTTGCAAAGTCCTTGCGGACATACGAAGTATTATCTTGATATTCAAGATAAATTTAACGATTTTCAAAATAATGTTCTTAATTTACGAGAACGTTTATTACGCTTTTCGCGACAAGTCCTGTCGAATAAAAAGACTGTCATTCTTTTAGCCATCTGTGTCATATCGATTAAATGCAATGTTTTCTTATTCAATTGATAATAAATTGTTGAAAAATGCAACAGTTCTACGGTTTATCGATATATATGCCATACAACTATAAAAGTATCAATACAACTAAACATACAATCTGATGTCGGTATATACGCACATTTGTTAGATTTTATCACGTAATCAACTCTCCGATAAAATTATTTGCACGCTTAAAACCCATACTAATGGCTACCGAAAAGGAAATTGAAATCCTTCGGGAAATTGATAACAGAATGAACCACCAATTCCTACATATCGTGAAAAGCGCATGTGATGTTCTTGAATTTCCATACTCAATTACATTGTTATGAGAAAATTAAATATTAAAGACAAACATTAGCATATCTGAAATGAAAATGTGCATGCAGAGACCAAAGTAAAACAGTCATGCAATGTGAAATATATATTCGGTTACGAGCTCGTAGAAACAGATTTATGTCAGACATCGCCTGCTGTCATTGTTTTACTAATAATTAACAATTACCTTGCATTCCAAACGGCTTGGAACTAAAAGAGAGACTGCATAACTTCGCTGCCTATCATGATACAAGCTGCTTGCATATGTCCGCATGAAACTGCGATACTGGTAGACTATTTAGATTCGGTACTCTGTTGGCAAGTGCTTGAAAAGGCATTCATAAAAGGAATTGGATTACATATTTCTCGAAAGGAGAGGCTTTATTTGTTTGTCGTAAGTAATAACTGTTTCAACTGTTCATAGTTCAAGCGGATCGAAAGTAATAATAATTGAAAAATTGCATATGTCCCCTTTCGGTTGCGGCCATTGCAATTTTTCTTCTAGATTTTTACTACACAGAGACTCCTCTATGACCATTTCATCTGTGACTACACTGTTGGCAAATGCCAATACACTCGGTTCCCTCATTCGATGGTTACTGTCAGAATGGGTGTACAGTACAGTGTAGAACGAACGTTATGTAGAAAGCTTGTACCAAACTCAATGAGTTTTCGCTTTAGATTGGATCTGTTATGATCGCTGGTCAACGATGATTATTGTCACGATTAGAATGCTATTTTCATGCTTTATTAGCCAACAAACATATTGCACAATGGGTATTTTGTTTTAACTTAATCGACTGAATGTTTGTTAAATTTCAACAACAATACATGTTTTCTTTTTGAAAAACCATGTACTTTTTAAATCATATGCGCTAATGCGTCACATAGTTTAACACTAGGTAGGTAGGAACATGATCTCATTGTTTGGTATCTCTAAGCACTCATTTTCACATCATAACTGCTTCCATATAATTTGTTGTTTTTCATTCTAGCCTTAGTTCTGAACAATACATAATCGTATCAATACATGTATTTGGATCTTTGAATTATAATTTTATTCTACTTTTCGTGTCCTTTTTGCTCATTGTATCTCCCAAATTAAATCTGCAACTGTTTAGGTCCAGATAAGATTGCGAGTAACTCGGCATCCAAATAAAATCCAGACTGATTGTTATAGTGATAATGTTATTCAAAGAAAAGGGGAAATAACGAAACTAACGGATAGTGTAACAGACGACAACTAGTTGCAAACAACACTATTTGTGACATATATTTGCAGACGATACTATGTGACAGTGAACCATACCAGTGGATGGATAGTACCAGCAGCATATACGATGCGATCGAATTACTTAACACCTTGGCATATGAATATTCGTTTAAGGAATAAGACTTCTATGAATATTAATCTGTCTGATTTATGTATTATGAGAAAGGATCGTTTTGATAATGACATAACTACACAAAGAGCAGATACCGACCCGCGCGACTCCTCTCGGATCTGGGTCTACTGTCCGCAATTGAGTAATTGTACCCTACAATTAAGTAAAATGCTATATTAGTTTTAGAACCCGGTCACCTCAAACTTCAAACAGAAACGTCAAAGAAAGTAAAAGTGGAAAAACAGTCAAAATGCGAATGATACACACAAAAGCGCACTGCACCATACTTCATTAAGCAAGATACGACACAATTATAAGAAAAAGCGTGACAGAATGAACACGAAGACATAAAAAAAAATAGTCAAATAAGGCTAATTGTGGCTTAAACCGGATTTGTGGGTACCCAACCTCACGCTTATCTAACCTTCACCCATGTCAAAACGTAAAGTTAAAGTTCCCCATTCACACAACACAACAACAAGAGTAACGATCTCTATACCAGATACTATTTAATTATACTGAAACAGTAAACAAGTGATGTTATATAGCAATGATGTTACAGTATGACTCTATATTACAACAATACCTCACTAGATAAAACTATAAAAAAAAAACGTGCTCGTACGTAATTTTATCTAACATTAAATTATAACGGATCGCTGTTCAGTTCTTTCTTATCATGAATGCATTTTATTGAAACGTAAATAAATTATCGGATTATGTGAAACCATGGTGGAAAAAACCATATTGCTAGACTAGTATTTTATTATTTTGGTATATACGACCATTTATAATACAATAAACCTATTTAGTGAAGCTGCAAAGGAAGACAGGTGGCATTTTAATGCTGAATGAAAGCTATGCAGACCTTTGACTACATAAAAGAATCTTGTTATCAATGTCGCGCGGAGGATTGGCGTAGGATTTACATTATGCTGAAAGCTCCTGTAGGAGATTTCTGCATTACTTTCATCCTTTATTAAGGAACCAAATGCTTTTAAAAGCACACATTTCTTTTCATGGATCGGTCGTTTTAGAGGGACTCTGCTGTATATGCGTATCGCAGCTGTACTGGTTAAGTAAACACATCATGTTTATTTACTGTTCATAAAGCATCCGCCGACTCGATAACAAAAAAAAGAAATGTACTTCATAACTTTATTATCCCCAAACAAAATGACTATTTTTCATCTAGCAAATCAGTGTCCTTACGTCATGCTATTAGATTCTTAATTTCCTATTAACTATGTCTAATTATTTAAAGCTTAAATAAATTAAATATCCCAAGTAAATTATTTGCCTCTAATATCCAAGAATGAATCTAACACATTGCTTCTGTTAGGAAGAGTGGTGGTTGTGTATGTTATAATTAATCACTACCATTGTGGATACATGGAGTTGGTACGAAATTGAAAACATAATTATACAGAAATTTCGACTTTGAACATTTCTATAATATTGATATATTGTCAACAGTGATTTTCATACTATGAAATTATATGGAAAATCGCAACTCTTACTGAGTAACTCAAACATTCCCTGTTCTAAAGATATTCAAATTGTTAATACCTACTTAATATTCATGGACAAAATAGTTAAAATAAAATATTGAAGATGGGACATTGTAGCCATTTATAAACTAAAGAAACAACCCTTTCAAATTCCATTACAGACAGAGCAGACCCTGATCAAATGGCTCCTATAGGAGCCGTCTGATCTGGGTCAGCTCTGTTTACAGATGCATGAAAACACGTTTATATGAAGGAAAGGATTAAACCTTACCTATCGATCCGCGATCTGACTTGCATTTACAAACAGTTTTGATCCAGCTAAGACCGAGTCACCCATCGTCTCCTAATGGTTCCGAACTGCTTAATACGCGGACAATAGTATCTCAAGAGCTTGATGAAATTGATTGTAATAAAACTTGCATCAAACCCAAAATCAACACACCTGTTTTGTAACGGGGTATTACTTGACCAGATTAAACTGAGTCTCCGTGCATATTCCGTATATATTCGTATGTATTGGTATGTATGGTAATCGAATTTATCCGAGTATAGCCGGAAACGCTAACGGAAATTGATGAGTCTCAGTTTAAAATGGTCAAGTAATAAGAATAAAGGTAATTTAAAAAAATAAATACGACAAAGATACAAGATTGCTTAAATTGAGTTACGCCCATTCTAACAGTGTCATTGCAACCGAAGCAAAATAAAAAACAGGTCAATATATTCATAGCAAGATGCTGTTACGCTTGTCCTCGGAGCTAAAATGGCTTTAAGATATTAACCATGCATTCCACATTTAGCCCTTGAAACATTTATTGACTAAACAATATCTAACCCTTTCCCGCTGTGAAAAATAATTATGGAAAAGGCGTTCCGAGTGATAATGGGTTTTAAACAATTTGATTTAGTTAGAACGAAATGCGATCTCAACATTTAAATTTTAAAGCACGCCCGATCACGATATGTCACAGATAATTTTGTTAAATGTCTTGATACTTGACAGAAATGTTAGAAATATTTTAAAGGCCATCAGATCATTTTGAAATACGAAATGGTAAGCATTTTATGATGAACTCTGTGTGTGGGGGGTGTGGGGGTGTGGGGTGTGGGTGTGTGGGTGGGTGTGGGTGTGGGTGTGGGTGTGGGTGGGTGGGTGGGTGGTTTTGGGTGTGGGTGGGTGTGTGGGTGCGTCTGTGGGTGCATGTGAACGGGGGAATCATATTAGTAGCAGTTGTATTACAGGTTCCAAACGCGTAGGCAAGTCGTCGCAAGGTAAAACAAGAATGGTTTTGGTTAACTTTGAACATTATACTGACAAAGTCAAGTTGTTTGGATACAGAGATACCTTACGTAATAACAGCATCCGTATCGCAAATGACTTGGCTTATTGGCAGAGACAGCAGATCAAGGAACTGAACAGTCGCGGTTTCATAGGTTACTTTAAGAATGGAATATTATGTAGAGTGCCAAAACGTCCTAAGCCCAATGGGGGTGAGAACAGGGTATTCAGGCGCGGTGTTCGTACATTGGACGATCGTAATCGTGAATATCTCGCTCAGGTCAACCAAGGTGAAGCGGAAAACAATGGTATGGAGATAGAAACGGCAGCACACAATGCATCCGGTGGTATCGCTCCTGTGGACTAGGGGTGTGGCCAAGGCCCGCAAAAGGTTAACAACATTGTTCGTTTTCTTTCTTGGAACGTTGAAGGATTAAGAACAAAGGTTTCATCAGCGGACTGTGTATCACTTTTCTCCACAGACGACATTATATCCTGCCAAGAGACATGGAGCCTAAATTATGCATATTGTGATAAATACCTAAATGAGTTTATACACCACGAGTGTAATGCAAAACATTCTGTTGTTGGTGGCCGCCCAATGGGTGGTGTATCTGTATTTGTACGACGTACCTATAGTTCTTTAGTGAGAAGAGTTTGTGACGATTTCGACTTAGGGGTGATTTTGATTATGGATAAGTGTGTTCTAGGTATTGAAACTGATTGCGTGTTTTGTGCCTTATATCCCCCCCCGACAGAGTCGCCCTTTTATCATAGCATAAATCAATCTGCTTGGCGCGTGTTGGAAGAAACTCTTATAGACAATGGTTTGATAAGGTCTTGTATGATATTAAATGGCGACTTAAATTCACGCACAGGGCACGAACTCGACTATATAGATTTTGAGCATGACAATATACCAGAACTGCAAGAGTTTGCAGATATATTTGTCAATGTGACATCATTACCACGACATTCGCGTGACAACGTAGTCAATAAATTTGGAAAGGAACTTCTGTCATTTTGTAAAACGTATGACTGTCTGATTGTTAATGGCAGAATTGGAAACGATGCAAGTAGTGGGGACTTCACATTTATTAATCAAAATGGTTGCAGTACTATAGATTATTTTATAGTATCAACAATTTTGATTAAAAAGGTTATAGACTTTGATATATTGCCCACACCTGAAAGTTGTCACATGCCAATTTCAATGGTAATAAATGGTCATATTGAGCACCAGCCAACGGAAAAATCTGTTCTGTTGATGAAATATATACGTACTATAAATGGAATTCTGGTGAAAGCTACGGCGAAAATGTTTCTGATAGGGTTTTAGCAGGAACTTTTGATGCGCTTGATAGGCTGATAGACGACTCTGATACTAATGTTAATGATGTTTTGAATACATTTGAAGAGGTTCTACTATCTTGTTCAGAATATCTAAAATGTATCAAACGTAGACGTCAACGTGGCATGGGAAAGACGTGGTTTGATAAGGAATGTAAAATGGCAAAACGTAAAGCTATCCATAGTTTGAAACAGTTTCGAACCAGTCGAATGGTAGAGGACTTAAATAAATATATCACAGACAAAAAACAGTTTAAATTATTATGCAGAAATAAAAAACGTGCTTACGAAAAACAGTTTATTACAAAATTAGATGGATCAGTAAATAACACTAAAACTTTTTGGAGCCAAATTAAACTCCTTACAAGTAATAAACAAATAGATAATTCAAATATAACACTAACCCAGTGGTATGACCACTTTCAGAGATTGTTCTCCCGCGAAATCAACGAAGAACAGAATAGAGAACCTCTAGAGCAAGACAATGATGAAGCTATTGAAATAGATACCATCCATGACATAATACTTAACTCGCCTATAACAGACTAACTCGCCTATAACAGACGAAGAAATCATTGACTGTGTTACAAGCCTGAACTGTAATAAAGCTGCAGCTGGTGACCTTTGCCCACAGCATTTTAAATATGCAATGCCCGCACTTTTGCCATACCTACGCAAATTATTAAATCGACTATTTTGCAATAGCGAATTTCCTGAGTCTTGGTCAAATTCAATATTGATTCCTATACATAAAAAGGGCAATGTTAACTCTCTAGATAACTATAGAGGTATTGCTCTGCTAGACATATTTAGTAAGATATATATTTCAATACTAACAAAAAGGCTTACCTTTTATGTAAAGGCTTTGTCTAAACTTTCTGAAGCCCAGGCGGGCTTCCGTGCTGGATACTCAACAATAGATAATGCTTTCGTCTTATACTTTATCGTGACTAAATATTTAAGTAGAAAACGTAGACCAGTATACGTGGCTTTCATTGATTTCAAAAAGGCATTCGATTCAGTAAATAGGTGTATATTATTTGATATTTTAAGAAACAAGGAAATACACGGAAATTTACTAAAGGCAATACAGGCAATTTATACATCGGTAAAAGCAGTCGTCCGCTCAAATTCCACATGTTCTAAGTCATTTGAATGTCCGGTTGGACTTAGGCAAGGTTGTAGTTTAAGCCCTATCCTATTTGTAATGTTCATTAATGAGCTTCAGGATGTTATGGCTGCAAATGGAATAAGAGGAATTCAGTTATTTCCAGAAATTGTAGAAATATTTCAATTAATGTTTGCTGATGATATTGCTTGCATCTCTGATACAGTTGCAGGCTTGCAAAAGCAACTGAATGTTTTAAATACGTTTTGTCAAACAAATAAACTCACCGTTAACACCGAAAAGACAACATTACTTGTTTTTAAAAACGGTGGTCAACTTTCAAGAAGGGAGAAATGGTTTTATAACGGCAACAAATTAGAAACTGTTAATGGATTTTGCTATGTCGGTGTGTTTTTCACAAATAGATTTTCACTATATAAAATGGCAGAAAATATGTGTGCCAAAGCTCAAAGAGTTCTGGCTCATTTATTTAATTCTTTTAATGAATTATCATACTTACCTTCAAAGACCTTCTTTAAAGTTTTTGATGCTAAAATATGTTCTATTTTGATGTATGGTTCAGAAATATGGGGTCTGAAACCTAGGCAATGTGTCGAAAACATACACATTTATGCTTGTAAAAGATTGCTTAATGTAAGGCAAGGTTCATGTAATGATGCTGTCCTAGATGATCTTGGTCGTTTTCCAATGTACGCTTATACAGTAAAACGGTGTATGGCATACTGGCTAAAATTACTCTCATTGCCGGATTCAAGATATGTAAAGCTGTGTTACAATATGCTAAAACACTATGATTCTATCGGACAAAGCAACTGGGTTACGGACATCAAACACGTACTATATTCAAATGGCTTTGGTTATATCTGGGAAAACCAGGATGTACCAAACCATAGACAGTTTATGTTCATTTTTGTTAATAGGCTGAAATACCTATATATCCAAACTTGGAGGCATAATGTTACCAACAACAGCAAGTTAGCCTATTATATTGACTTTAAACAAACATACAGTAGAGACTTATATACTGAAGTCGTAGATGTTGCTAAATTCTGAAAAGCTTTATCCATGTTTAGAAGCTCTTCTCACAGCTTAATGATAGAGAAGGGTAGATACTATAATATTGAACGAGAAGATAGAGTATGAATTTTCTGCGAAAGCTTCCTGGAAGATGAGTTCCATTTTGTCATGGTCTGTCCCTTGTATGAAACTCTTCGATTGAAATACATCCCTCGATACTATATACAAAACAAAAAACATTTCAATTTTATAAATTTGATGTGCTCCACTAATGTGGATACAATCCGTAACCTAGCTATGTATATCTTCTATGCATTCGCGCAACGAGAATAATTCCTAGAAGGTGTAGAGTGAGTAATCATATAATATTTGTATACACTTAGTATGGCTTAATTAATACAATACGTATATGGTGAACTGTGTAGATACGGATCGGGTGATTAACCTCTCATCCGTCTCTGCAGCGTTTCCATAAATACGCGTGTGCATTTTTTATTATATCAACTTAAACCTGTGTAGTGGAACTTGTTAATCTACAACATACAGATTACGCGCTTTGAGTGAAATCTTCAAAGTTTCAATATGTACATGCAATGCACATTACCTTATGCTATTATCTTATTGGCTGTATATATTGCACTTGTAATTGGCATAACTTATTGTACCACATTATGAATAATTGAGGCAATGGAGAGACGGATCAGGGGCTTTCAGTGAAAGCATCTGATCCGTCTCTGCAATGTTTCTACAAATACACAGTGTGCATTGTCTTATTATGTTAACCTAACTGGGCAGATGGTACTTACTAACCTACCACATTTCGTATTATACATTAAACTTTGTTGATATCACATTGTGGATAATAGAAGCAGTGTAGACAAAGATCGGGTACTTTCAGAGAAACCCTCTGAGCTGGTTCTACATAGCGTCGTGACATGCAAGGGCACGAAAAGTATGCCTCACCGTAGTCATATACAATTATAAACAATGTTGTTCTATTAGATATCTACTTATATTAAATACGGTCGGACCACTTCGGACGCCTCTTACGTGAGACATGCGAATCGGATCTACCATATCTACATATATGATATAGTAAAAGCTATTACCTACTTACTTAACATGTCTACTCAGCGTAAATTCGTTCTATCCTTGACTACCTATTGCATATTATGTTTGTATATATATATGATGTATATGGGCCGGTGGCCTTACATCCGAAATAAAGAATTGAATTTATTAGTTTTCTATATCTAATGTCGAATGTCAAAGTTCGCAACGAATGAAGGCAAACATGACACCAATGAGTCACAATAGTTTAAACATATTTTATTCCATATAATGTTTGGAATGGGGTCGGGCCACACGTTCTAACATATTAGAAACGGTCCTCCCCCTACAAAACTTTTTTAATTTACATTCAAAGGCGGTCAAATATTATCAATATGATTATTCCAATTATCATTTGCATTCAAAGTAACTCCAGGGTGCTTATGATTATCTACAAATTACAGGAGTGTTCTCAAAAATTGCCATAGCTTCTAAATGTGAACAGCATCGCTTCAGTTTTGTTAGGGTTAAAATCAAATGAATCACATTAAGGTATCAGTACGAGGCACAACACTTGGAATCGTCGGTTGGCTTGAACTCGAACCTTTAACTTGAGTCAGCTGCAGGCCCTTATCCTTATTTAGGTTTTGTTTTGTTGTTTAATATGCTTAATGTTTAATGTGTTTTGTCTTGATATGCGTCCTGTTATGTTTTGTCTTGTGACTTTACCGTTTCTTGTTAGATGGTGTTTGGTGCGGTGTCATTTCGTGTGTGGCTCTCCCTGTTTGACTTTTTTTCCATATTGTAAACTGGTTGCACCATGTTGAAGATTGATTCGATGCCCAGCCCAACGACATCGTGTTTTTCGGACTCATCCCCCCCCCCCGACCACTCCTGGACAGGAGTTCAAATCATAGTTCCTGGGTATCCCCCTTTCTGAGCCAACAACCTGAAAACGAACAATGGGTTGAATATAAAATCAGCACATGATAGCTGAAATGAAATGTTCGTACTATCAGTCTAGCCAAGCATACTACTCTTCAGCGTCATCAGAACGCACATCTTGCAAAGTCCTTGTGGATATATGAATTATTATCTTGATCTTCAAGATAAATTTAACGATTTTCAAAATAATGTTCTTAATTTACGAGAATGTTTATTACGTTTTTCGCGATAAGTTTTGTCGAATATAAAGACTGTCATATCAATTAAATGCAATGTTTTCTTATTCAGTTGATAATAAATTGTTGAAAAATGCAACATTTCTACGGTTTATCGAGACATTTTAGCCGACAATCGCGAATATATCATAGTAAGTGGACGCCATTTTACGCTTCATATGTCATGAATACTTCAAACCAAAGGTCAGTTGATATCATAATTTGGAGAGTTCCTGTTATTGTGTGCGAGTGTGCATACGTTGTTCGCTCGTTCTTGTGTATGTGTATGTATGTGAATATATACGTGTGTGTGTGTGTGTGTGTTAATAATATTTACTCAAATTGACCATATAAATACATTACTGTTATAACCCGCTTTTAAATAATCTTTCTAGCATTGCTAATAATGACTTAAACATATTTCTAGTTCCTCTCTGTTATAGTTTAGGGTAATTTAATAATAAGAAAACCGTTTCCCCTGACCTTTACATCTCAATGACTGAAATATACAAAAACAACAGAATTACATTTACAATTTATTAAATTGGAAAAATGCGATTGGACGGTGCTCAATTTGGCACACTATATTACAATCAATCATCATCCTACTTAGATTCAATATCAATCTCCACGTTTAACTCTAATACAAGACTTTCAGTAAATGACTAGAACATAACCATCATACTTAAAACAAATTCAATGGCAAAAGTTTCAAACTTCAGAATACTGAAAGCTAATTAGTCTAATACTGAAATAATCAAATTCAAAAGAGTGCCATAACAACAGCATCAATATACTGAATCAGTAAAAATACAAAATACTTTAACCCATGTAAGCTATGAAATAGAGCGAGAACAAACCATAGAATATGTAATCTGGCAAAATCAAATACATTAATAAAAATAAAAATAATAATAAACTAGAGTTTGTTTTTGAGAAAAACACATGTCTCCCCCCGGTACCCCACACCCGCACCCATAAGAGGAATGAATTCACCCCTTGGCCCCCTCTACCCGGGCACCATTAAGAGGAATAAATTCATATGTCAAAATAGTATAGGAGGAGTTAGCTGCACACGACTTTATCGCTATTACTCTATATAAGGAAAAACTCCAAAGGATCATAACTTCTGTTAAAATTGTTGCAGTCAAAATTCCAAACCACCTGACCATCCTCACATATAGCTGGTTGATATGTAAAAGTTTGAAGTAAATCCCTCAAATAGTGTAGGAGGAGTTAACTGCACAAGACTGTTTCGCTATATTTCTATACAAGGAAAATCGTGTTGGAACACAATATTTTTTCGCTATATATTCCATATAAGGAAAATAGTGTTGGAGGAGTTAGCTGCACAAGATGTTTTCGCTATAAGGAAAAACTACAAAGCGCCATAACTTCTGTCAAAATTGTTGCAGCCAAATTTCCAAACCACATGACCATCCTCACATATAGCTGGTTCATATATAAATGCTCGAAGTAAATCCCTCAAATAGTGTAGGAGGAGTTAGCTGCATGATATTACTTCGCTATATATTCGGTATAAGGAAAAAATACAAAGGGCCATAATTTCTGTCAAAATTGTTGCAGTCAAAATTCCAAACCAAATGACCATCCTCATATATTGCTGGTTCATATGTAAAAGTTTTCAGGAAATATCTCTAATAGTGTAGGAGGAGTTAACTGCACAATAATTTTAACAGACAGACAGACGGACGGACGGACGGACGGACGGACGGACGGACGGACGGACGGACAGACAGACAAAAAGCACAACATCAATATTTCTCCCTCCCCTAAAGGGGGGAGACATAACAAATCGCTATAGTATGTCCAGTATGAACGCCCACCACTGAATGACCCAAACCTGTATGCAAACAAGCATACTGACCACAGTCAGCTGCCCATATAAACAACTGGATATCAACCAACTAGCAATCATACTGACCAGTCAGCTCACTATATAAACAACTAGACATAAACCTATCATTGAAATTCCACAAATCAGGGGAAACTACTTTCTGTCTAATTCATTACATTTAAACGGCAGAAAATATATTTCCTGATCTGGTGAATTGTTCTGTTTTAAACCAGACCATAATGCTATAATACATGTACTACAAAGAGCTATCTAAATAATCGTTCAAGTCTAGACACCTAGATAATATGTTTGAATTGATTTCAATATGTATTATTCAATAAAAATGATTTATTTCAAAACGGATTTAGATGATACAATCTGTATTTCAATTCACTGCCAACTCGTTTTGAAATAAAACCTCGGTTTGAAATATCATCAGCAACACTATGTACTTGCTACCATCAATGAAACGTATTTCTATTGTCATTCTTATATAGTGTAAGCTAAGTTGAACTTGGCAAAAGCTTTTATCACATAATCTACCATTTGGGAGTGCCGAAATCGAATGCCGTAAATCGCGGAAATGCACGAGTGCATATTTTTTTATACACATTAATAGTTTAACGATAATGAATCTTAAAGAGAATACAGGGACCAATGCATGACGTCGTTTATATCGTTAACCAATCGTAGCGCTCATTTAATCGGAAGGCAATCGTAGTGATCCGTTTGCGTCGTCCGTTGTATTACTATGCTGTTTGTAAAGAATTGCCGAAACAGCCGTCAGATATAGCCTATTTCATATTCTACGGCATTGTTAAGGCTTATGTGATGAAAAGAATCTTACATTCGTGTTCATTACGGATTGTTTTCATGAAGCTCGTCTACTATAATGAATATGACACTCGCTAAATTGCGTGTAATATTATTATATTAAACTCGTTTCATAAAAGTAATTTGTAATGTTCACTCATGTAAGATCCTCTATATTTAAATGCTACCGGTGATTTAATATTATGTCGATTAAGTCCGTTGGATTGATATAATGTCAAACAAGGATTTATATCGCAGTTGTATATGTTAATGAATCAACGTAAATACAACCATTTACAAATATTGATACGTCCATGACATGGCAAATGATCTTGTTAAACTTGTTGACTATTAAACAAAACATAATACTGACAGGCAATGCAATGTAATGTATCTTTTGACCCCAAATACTTTTCGTCTGCAAACAATGTCGTCTGCTTTAGAAGTGATGTGTTAAATAAGTAGGGTGCTGATGACACATTTATTAATTTAGCCTCTTGAACTGTATTCAAAGGTAGCACAGTTTCGGGCATCGCAGAAAGTCCCGTGAGAGGCTGTACTGAAATTTTGACCGCTAGAGATAACTCTTTCGCTACCAATGTATTTACATACGCAAACCGTTTAGATCTAGATGAGACGCCGAGTAACTCGACGTCTCAATAAAATCCAAGCCCTGCATTACTGTATTAGTTTTTTTGCGATAAAACTGAGGAAACATAAGAATAAAAATATACACTCTAGCAGACGATAAAATATGTTACAAAAACAGTTAAAATGAACCTTAATCGGTATTGTAAAACTCTCTAAACCTGGATGTTAAGGTTGGTATAAATATCTATCTTAGGGAGAGTTGGAAGCTTCATGCAGTGTGGACAACAAACAGCCACCGGCTTTAAGTATCTAAATTCCTATGTGCTAGAATTCACGTTTAGAGGGAGTTTACGGTATATCTTTCATACCGCCTGACTTTATCATTTAGAGTTCTTTTGATGGACGTTTACTTCCATATATGTCAATGCACATTAATGTTTTATTTTCTCGATGGAATATGGGATTTGAAACGAGGCTGAACCCTTCCCGTACTTGGCCGGACCTGACAGACCTATGTAGACAGGTTGGATTCATAATTATGAGAGTACCTCGGCATGTCATTATGATTCAAGCTGATTGCCACTCAATCAGTTGTTTCCCGAAAGTGTTAACGAATCGAAAACCAGAAATAACGAAGAACTTCAGAGTTTGAGTAAATATGCTTTGTCAGCAGGTTGAGATGAAACGTTAGCCATGACAGTGATTTACTGTGGTTTCTGCAAGTGGGGACACTGTTCGTGATCGTTAAAATGTTATGAAATGTTTATTGCTACCAGCGATTAGTTTTTAGTTCTTACTAGTGTTTATTGGCGTGAAACAGGTTAATGTACGATTTTGTTTACATGTTGAAATAACTGACTATAATATGTTTGACTCATTGAATGGACCACTCATAAAGAGCAGTAAGTTACTTTGAACAATGTAAGCCATCGCACTCGCATGGAGTTTGATTCTCTAGTGTTTTGATAATGGCAAAAGGGGTCAACATGCCATAGAGTCCCGTCTTGTGGGTAATGCCAGTAACAAAGCTTACAACAGTTTAATTGTTTAATCATGTAATATTATAATATAGATGAAATAGGAACTAAACGTTAAAGTGTACGTGTATTCATCAGAACATCGTTCTACCCTTCTAATACAGAATATTTAAATATGAATCTATCCATTGAGATTTCTATTTAATTGATTTATTCTCAAAGGCAAATCAATTTTAGCCACTGGGTTACCCTTTTCGACAAAACAATACACACTCCGATTGCATCAACCACATGATTATTTACCCTTCTCTTGCTGAATTTTAAAATACATTTCTCCTTCTTCACCCATGCCCTGTTGTATAATTACATATATCTTCACTGTGTACAAGTATTTCGCTGTGCAATCACAGATGTGGAGTGCACTGGTTGCACAATCAATTTGTAAATAGTGCAGACCCTGATGAGACAGCTCCTGCAGGAGCTGTCTCATCTGGGTCTTCACTATTTACAGGTAGGTATATTGAAGTGAATAGCAAGCGAAGGGTTAATAAGGAATATGGCTTATCCAATACGGATCGTCTGCATTTATATTATATAAACCTTACACTTACTCTAAAGTGACCACTTTAGGGATATATATATATATATATATATATTATATATATATATATATATGTCTGTAAAAGCAGGTGGTTGTTTAATGCGGGACGAATAAGTGCAGATAGTTGTATGAGTGCGATGCAATAACTACAGTAAAAGTTCGATAGCTATTAGTATAGAATAATTTAATCTTTTAGGCAGGTGATTGTTTACTGCAGGGTGGAAGTCATACAAAAATATTCCAAAATAACTCTCTATAGGATGTTCAACCAGCATTTAGCTGCCAGCTACATCCAATATCAACAATTATAATGTTCGAATAATTCAGTTTCTATTGTATCTTCCTTTTTACACTGAATTACAGTTAATTTGTCATTTTATAGACATTTTACTGCAACTGAAATAAACTTCCCTATTACACAGTTGTATGCGGTTTTACGCAAACAAAGCAACACCTAAATGCCACAGATGAACAAAGATATTCTTAGGGTGATTTTCGGAGAATCTATAAAATCCGATTTCAAAATGGTTCAAAACGACTTAAAATTTCCGAACTTCCGGTCACATGCTCTACAAACACCATATGAGTACATTTATAGTGTTGTACCATTAAATGTTAGGGCGTCTGCAGACCAATCACAAACTTAAACATCCTGAGCTTAAAAGTGCCCTTTCAAAGAGCCAAAAGAAAGGTATGGAGTTTGCTAGTATTACGTGCAGCTGCGTTCGCGCGTGTTGCTTTATAACCATTTGTGGAACGTCATATATCCGTATACTCGGCGTAGGATATCGGTAAGTACAAATGTGGTTGGTATCATTGTGCTGTAAAATAACATCGTTACATCTTGTGGATTCGATACGACATGTGCAATGCGACTGCAGAGCGACTAAAATCATCGTTTGGGGATTTCCACCTCAAGACATGCACCACAAATGATACGTGTCTGTATGATTAGGATTTAAGACGCCCTGACACCGTTTGGACACTGAATGAAAACTGGGACTGTAACCCATGAGAAGGATCTAGCTTGGTTTCCGAAATGCAAGTTAGAATTTGATATTTGACTGATTCAGGATCAGAAAAAACACGTTTTTTTTGTATACTGATACTTTGGGTTTTACACTTATTGCCATTCAACGACCATCGGGACAGGCCGCTTATCCATTATATTTCTGTTTCAAGAGAATGTATTGGGTTTATCCATGAAATGAGTATGAATGTTCAATGGTAAAGGAACAAATTGCCCCTGGAAGTATCAATGGCATCGCTTGTAGATTAGTTGATATATTTATTCGCAACCTAATGTAACCAGTATACTGGAATTCTATCACAATTTGAATAACGCAAACCCTCGCGACGATATTAATATTCAGCCTACAGCAGATGAACGAATAATAACCACTACAATTTGGCAACAAGATTCAACTGTTTGATAAGCTGACCGTTCGTTTAGTGCATTGACATACATTCGGTAACATAGGAAATCTTTGACATGTTCTACAAACAAAGGTTTGTTCAACATTCTAAATGTTAATTGTCTAAAACTATGTTATAAACGTCTTAAGTTATTTTCAATGATCTTCTAGCATTGATTTTCTTTTATCATACCATTGCTGTGCATTGAACAATTTCACATTTACCCAATATAGACACAATATACTCCGTTCAGAACATACCTATAGCAACCGTCTGATGAAGCGCTGCTCAGATTTGTTATGGAATTCTGTAGATACATGAATATACATACGGTAGAATATCGAGTAAAGCGTTAATCATATCGTTAACAAACTGTCTACGAGATGTTAATGTGTCACGAGTCTATGATTTACTTATGTTTCGAATTTCATACACACATATATGGTCTCTTTTCAACAAAGATACACTCCGAATGACAACATTTGTAAGCTGACGGACTGACGGCGAGTCTCAACTTTATCCTTGCTGTTTACAAAAAGTACATGTATTAGGCATGCAGGTTACTCTAACTAAACCCATAAACAAACCACTGAGTCATATCATATAACTTGCAAACAGTGTAAATCAAGACTAGTCGCCTTTCATCAAGATCCAAGCTGGATGACACTCCGTCACAAGTTTCTCAAATATTTAATCGAATCGAAAATAGTCACAGTCGAACAGATCCAACATTGAGCTGGCATTAGTTTTTTCCAGATTGGTAATATTATAAGAGACAATTTATACAAAATACAGTAGAGACTCGCTAATGTGAGAAAATAAGCTTTTAACATAGGAATCTTTAAAAGTAGGAGGTTGCTTAAGGCAGGTTCTAAGGGAGCTTTTTGCAGAATTTATGCCATGAATTAATCTACCACCTACCTAAAATACTTCTTTTGAGTGGTCTTGTTAGCGAGACTTTAATGTATTGACCATTATTAGACTGGAGTCCCTTGCTCAGTGTCTGCACTTTTTGTTTTGATTTGTATTCCAAATATTCAATTCATTTAATTATAACTTACTAAGAGTTAGTGAAAATTGAGAATGTTCTGGAATGGTTTAATATCTATAGTCCGTGTAATTTGCAGTAGAAGTGGTTTCAACCAAGGATTCTAGTACAATGGCTAAATTAATGTATGTTAAGGGTGTTTTATTCTGGAAGAGGAAGGAAATGTTCTGTCCAGTATGTGTATTTAAAAGTTGATTCAGTTACCATATTCTAAAAGGAAATACTGCTTTAAATATACAATTCAAACAATAGTTATCCTGTACTTAAAGTACAAATATGAGTAATGCAGGAAACAACACATACCAAACAAACAGCCGCCCGAACAGCAACACAATAAAACACAGCAAATGTACATAACTACTAAAAATATAAAAATAACAAGAGGGCCAAGATGGCCATAAATCGCGCACCTGATTATCATAGATTTAAGATTATAGCTGGGTAGCCCCAGGATGGGGCACATAATGGAATAAGGGACAATATCTGAACAATCATGAGCAGTGGTTCTGGAGGACAATATTTTCAAATATTTAGAATATTGATTTTATCAAGACAATCATTCTAACCAATGAAGTTTGGGCTAAACATATGACCTCAAGAGTGATTTTCTACAATTTCACCCAGTGACCTACTGTTTGATCCCACCCCACCCATGATCAAACTCCACATTGATATCACCAAATATTCTGAACAAGTTTGAGGAAGATTCGGCTAAAATGTGGCCACAAGATATGACCTAGTGACCTACTGTTTAGTCCCACTTAATCAACTTTCTAACTTGTTCAAGATTTTATCAGGACAATCATTCATGAAGAGTGCGCTAACAATGTGACCTCTACAGCATTCACACGGTTGTCCTACCACTTGACCTAGTGACCTAGTTTATGAAGATTGGGTTAAAATGTGTTCACAAGGTTTTCCTACTATTTGACCTAGTGACCTGTCTTTTAACACCACATAACTAATTTATTTTCGATTTTGTCCGGGATTTTATAAAGGCAATAATTCTGACAAAGTTTCATGAAGATTGGACAAAAATATGACCACTAGAGTGTTCACAAGGTTTTCCTTGTTTAATCTAGTGACCTTTTAACCCCACGTAACCACTTTCAAACAGGGAAAAGGTAATACATGAGTCTGATAAGCTCATCCCGTTTCTGAGTTAAAGAATATACCATCATACAGTATGCTCCATTATGTCTCGGATACGTGTAATGAAACTGGAGGGCTTAGGGCACACTTATAGTAATACAATATGTAGACAATATAGTGAGGTATTTTTCAGACAAGATGCCGGATAGCTCGATGCCTCATTAGGATCCAAACTGTTTCACACTCTTATAAAACATGTGTGAAGAAACCGAAGAAAGCACTGATTTAAATATAAAAGACATGAGCACATTTACAAATGCTTACAGATATAAACCAAACCGAATGTTTTACAGTAGTTTTCCCGAATTTATAAACTACTTATCGATGGTTAAATTCAAAACGATTGTTAATACATTATTTAACATTTATAAGTATGTACAACAGTTTTTCTCTAAACTGTTTAGCTGATAGTTTGCTTTCACTTCTATTCAAAAAACTTGCTCAGAATGACAAACAGTCTAGATCTTAAAACTGGTAGTTTCTGATCTTTATCAAAGCTGCGCACCTGCAGAACCTATCTTGAGCAGCCATCAAAAAGGGATCTACGTATAGATCGGTAGGGAAGGTGGTAGCTTGATGCAGGTCAAAAGGAATACATAAAACTCCTAAAGCATCAGTCTGCATTACATATACCCTGTAATAATCAACCACACTATGTTCAATAAATAAATAACCGCTTAAGACATGCTCTACTGAACAAAGGTCATCACCACTTCGCTCGATGTATTCAAGTGTCCAAAGTCGTATAGCAAAAGTACAAAAATGAGTCATGTAGGAAACACCACATACAGAACAAACTGTCGCCCGAACAGCAACACAAGGAAACAGCAAATGTACATAACTATAAAAACCCTCGTTTAAACCAGTTAAATTGTGATTTTATTTATTTCTGTTTTCTATTGAAAGTGATAAAATTCCAGTTCCATTATTTATAGTTCCTCTAATAAATACATAAGCTAGTCGATAAAACCCGCTGTCATTGAAACATCTAACTGGTAAAACAGTTCTGAAATATTTTATGTCCAATTTGACAAAAATATGGATATAGATTCAGCGTTTGTATGCAATACGAGCGTAAACATGATTTAGAACAGAACGTGTTTCCAGTTTTATTAGTCACATACACATCCGAATGAAATAACACTCAGACAAGTGCGAATGTCTGCGGTTATGAGCATATTTCCCGTTCAGGAAGAACGCTTTTAACTCTTTTTGCGCCAAATTATTGTCGTTTACAAACATGTCGTCTGCATTTGTTTTTGTCGTCTGCATTTAAACTGTCTTTCAATTAGTTCCTATAACGTAAGATGTGCGTCAGTACGTTTGAATCTGGATCGGTCTTGTTTAAATAGGCTATCAAATATTTGCTATTGCAGCAAATCCTGTTTAGTTACGGAGATTGTGTTGTGTGTCAGTTTGTTAGCTCGAAAAATGAAACAAAAGGTTTCCGATTTCCTTTTTTTGTTCATGTTAATTATCTGATAGTCCTATTGTTTGTTCTGTTTACAATTTGATATCATTCTCCCCATGCCCACCCTCTCTATCTCTCGCTCTCCCTCTCCATATCTATCTAAAACACCTAGCCTCAAGCGACATAATGTTTAACCTCGGGATAAGTTCTTTATTTACTGAATATTTCAAGTTCTCGGTTTTGAGATTACAGAATGTTTTCCTTTCTTGCACCGTCCGATACAGTTGATAACTCTTGGATAAAATTCAATTCTTGAAACTCTGCATAGAAAAGACCGACTTCATATGCTCTGACTTACTCTATCGTCGCAGGTATGACCTCGAAGATAATGAATGAACAAGCACTTAGCAATATTAAATTATTTTTGATACATGTATTTAAAGAAACACGTTTAGACCATAGTGAGTTTTCTTCAACTACCTGAAACTAATGCCTAGATAAACCTATAGCATTGTATCATATGTCTCATTATATGTCTGAATCCAAGTGAAGACTTCGACTGTTTTTGTGAACTCTTTTATCTCAGTATCATACCACCCCGTCAGCTAAATAGGTGTCTGCATGTATGTATTAAATTTTACAGCTGGGTAGCGGGTATGTTTTGCATCAAATAATGGTAAGACGGCATTCAGATATGCAGTACTGTGAAAAACATTGCCATATTAATATAGAAATGTCAATGTTGAAGGGTCTACCATTGCTTATCGTTATATTTAATATCAAATCATTCCTCGCCGTGCTTAAAGAAACATGCCTTTTCTATCAGAAAATTTAAGAAAGCTACCATGACCAAGAAATACTGTATCGTAATTAAGTACCACATATAGGTAGCCTCAAAAGTAGGACAGCTATAGGCACCAACGACAGTATGTCGGTAAGTCAATCACCGAACTATTATTTAAATGAAACTTAAACTGACATTTGGTATACATCAAAATACATATTACATCGAAACAAGCAGTCAGTACAAACGAGAACTTTCATTATTGTGGAAAGAACACGGCTATGTTAAAGATGTCGCAGATAAATTCAACTATTTGATATTTTAGGTACAATTGTCATCAGTAACAATTATGTTTTAAACTAAAGAAGACATTCAAGCTTACATAGGATAGCAGGGGATATTTAACTATGATTCGTTCATTTTATTCCTCTGTATGAAAAATTTCATGCTCAAAATAATGACAAACACAATGTCAAGAAAGCCACTGGAGGCAAAACAGTTGCATTTAGTAATAGCGCATTAGTGTGTCACACCACGAACATTGTAAATTATTCATTACTAGACGGATTGTGTCTAGACCGTTATCTCACAATAGTTGTATGCACATGGTTTCTGCATGGTGTTAGCAAAGAACATACGGTAAAATCTTGATTATTCGATCACTAAACTACGTATTATTATTATCGATCTTTAAGTGTCTAAATTCTTCTATACAGAACATTAAATTAATCGAAATATTACTATAGTATTCAAATTGCACTGTTGAAATATTGAGTAAATGGAAATGGATGCTTAATGCAAATTAATTAATGCGTGATGTATTATATTACATTTCAATGCCCAATCTAGCCTTTGTTGCTAAATTGTATTTGTTTTGTATTGTGATTGGTATACCTTCATGTTTAGTCTAAGCCAATGTATTGATGCTGTATCTTATTTGCATCCGCAAATGATGTTCTATACTTGTATAGTTGCTTACATGTCTATGGGAGTGGTACGCCCGGAGCAGTGAACCGGTTCCTCTTCCACTGTTTGCTAAGCCTTTTGGGAATTTTATGGCATCATTGTGCTGTGTCTCAATGTCATGATTATATGGTCCGGTGGTCCAGTTACTTATGGAGCGTCATCATGGGTTTCATCGGCTTGATCGTGTGACCAGTTATGAGGGAAATATTCTTTAAATCGGTTATGTCATTCGTTGGGCATGTCTCTTTCGATCATAGATTACCCTTTCGTCAGTTATAAAACAGTTATCATGTAAGAGCCATCTTACTGGTTATTTCTTATTGCTTATCAAAATAGACGTTTTCTTAATACTACGTGTCTCTTATCTGCGTATCAATATAGACGTTACAATTTAAAATTAGTATCAGCTATACTGTGACCTTTTTTCAAGTTAATGAAAAAGTAGTAAAGTCAAGCAGGAAAAGCCACACACAAAACGCCACCATCACCAAAACACCGACAGAGAGCAATCTATATAGCAATTTATACACATACACACACATACAGGAGAAAGTCACATACAAGACGCAATCACCACCACCAAACACACGAGAAGAACACAGAAAACACTAGCAAATACACAAGCACCAGAAACAAACATGAACAAAACAAACACAAAGACACAAGACAACCAAAAGTAAGGGTGACAAAGAGAGAACCGCCTTGGCACGGTCAGTAGCAAAATCACCACTGGGGGTTTACGGACGTCCTAACCTCACACTTATCTCAAAGTCACCCTGGCTAAACAAACATTGTAAATAAAGGTATCCCCGCCGGACTTCCCCACAACATCGAAGACAGTAATCACAGTACAAAATGTAAAACATAACATAACAAATGTGAAAGTCCGTCAAATATGTACTGAATGACTTTGCTGGAGACAGAGCAACTGCATGGAAGCCGTTAAGGGCACGACAGAGAAAAGGTAACACATGAGTCTGGTAAGATCATCCCATTTCTGGGTTTAAGAGTATACCATCATCGAGTACTACCCTCGGCCTGTCATCGTGTAAGCCAATATGAAAGCGTAGCGACCGACTGTAAAGGGGTCGATAACCAAACATGCAGTGTGTTGCAATATAATAGGGTCCTAACCTTTCTTCCTAAAAGTTTTAATGCGTAGGCGGCGGTTAAACGTCGCCCCGTACTTCATTCTCAGTGTTGTTATACCTTCTGATCCTTCGAGATCATGAATTTCAGTACTTCTTGTTCTGAAAATTGAATACCGCTTAAGCCGGTGCTAGGGGGCGTGAGCAGTGTTGCACTTTCAATTACTGTTCATGGACAGACTCAATAAAACCGAGTCTGCAATTTTCTCTTTTTGTGTTGCAATTATTGCTCTCGAGGATCACCTCCCTTTAGAATTTAATAAACAAATCGAGAAAATGGATATGACCCCGAATTTTCCTAAGTTTGTAGATAACATCACCATAGAAATCTGGATGAGAAATACCTTGTTGCAGTAACGTCCGTAAATTGCAGTTATATTTACTAATGAGGGGTAAATTTCGATAATAGAATTTTGAAAAAGCTTTCCGAATTTTATGATATATGTAGCCTTGCTTAAGAAGTTTATGAGTTATAACTAAATTACGACTATTAAAATCTTCTAGCAAAGAACAGGCCCGGGCAA
This sequence comes from Azorinus chamasolen, assembly GCA_963576725.1. Lineage (NCBI taxonomy): Eukaryota > Metazoa > Mollusca > Bivalvia > Cardiida > Solecurtidae > Azorinus > Azorinus chamasolen. Next base: position 23,105,616 of record OY755251.1, on the reverse strand, counting down.
AGCGAATAAGTTGAGAAATGTAAACCCCATAAGATGTAGACCGGGGAACTTCTCCATCTACAGAAGGATAATTAATAATTTTGAAATCAAAATATTCCCTTTTATCGTATATTTTAGACGAAACCAGGTGCAAGGGGGCGTGAACAGTGTTGCACTTTCAATTACTGTTCATGAACAGACTCAATAAAACCGGGTCTGCAATGTTCTCTTTTTGTGTTGTAATTTTTGCTCTCGGGGGATCACCTCCTTTCAGAAGTTATAATCTTCGCAACAGCAGGTGTTAAGTGCTTGTGTGGCGGCCGTAAAACGTCGCCCCGTACTTCATTCTCAGTGTTGTTTTACCTTCTGATCCTTCGAGATCATTAATTGCAGTACTTCTTGTTCTGAAAATTGAATACCGCTTAAGCCGGTACTAGGGGGCGTGAACAGTGTTGCACTTTCAATTACTGTTCATGAACAGACTCAATAAAACCGAGTCTGCAATGTTCTCTGTTTGTGTTGCAATTTTTGCTCTCGGGGGATCACCTCCTTTCAGAATTTATAATCTTCACAACAGCAGGTGTTAAGTGATTATGTGGCGGCCGTAAAACGTCGCCCCGTACTTCATTCTCAGTGTTGTTATACCTTCTGATCCTTCGAGATCATTAATTTCAGTACTTCTTGTTCTGAAAATTGAATACCGCTTAAGCCGGTGCTAGGGGGCGTGAACAGTGTTGCACTTTCAATTACTGTTCATGAACAGACTCAATAAAACCGAGTCTGCAATGTTCTCTTTTTGTGTTGCAATGTTTGCTCTCGGGGGATCACCTCCTGTCAGAATTTTATCATAAGTGATGGAAAAATTAAAATCTAAAAAGGAAGCCTGAATGTCAGGTTCGCTTTGTTTAAAGTAAGTTCTTTGGGTAAATAGAAGAAACCATATTTTCAAAATAAGGATTATCCAAATTCAAAATATCGTCTAAATACCTAGACGTTTTATTAAAAGCACTAACAATGGTAGATTGTGTATCAGGTTTTAAGCTAAGCATGAAGTCCCTCTCATAGCAATATAAAAACAATATGCAACAAGAGGGGCACAATTTGTTCCCATAGGTATACCAACAACTTGACGATATATGGTATCCCATAGCGCACAAATATGTTATCTAAAAGAAATGTTAAAGATCTACAAACATCAAGGCAAGTCCACATTGTGTAAATTTCAACTTCAGAATTCGAAAAGAATAACGTTGAACATTACAAACAAGGAACATTTTATTTTCTCTGGCAAAGGTTTTTTCTATCAATTTAATCAGTTTATCCTTTATAAGATGGTCATATTTGAATGTTAACCGTTCCAAGGCAGTACTTCCATCTTCCCCCTACTGTATGTTTATTTTGCCTTTGTGTATCCCTTTATGAACTTCATAGTTATGTTAATTTGCTGTGTTTTCTTGTGTTGCTGTTCGGGCGGCTGTTAGTTCTGTATGTAGTGTTCCCTGTATGACTCATATTGCAAATATACGTTCGTTGTAATTCGGTCGAATAGAGACATTTAGGGCTTATAATGCGTGTTATATATCTAGCAGGCGTTAGATAAAACGTATCTTAACCGAGTCTGCAATTTTCTCTTTTTGTGTTGCAAATTTTACTTTCGGGGTATCACCACCCTTCAGAATTTATTATCTTCAGAATTATGAGCTCTGTTTTGGAAATCACCTTCAGCCGTTTCTACCTAGTTGACATTTATTCTCCAAAATGATGTGTGAGGTAGTTACCATCCCGTATTTTGCCACAGCAAATTAACTATGATACCAGTTTAGGGCATGGGGGAATCTTTAGTGCTTTTCCAATAGAAGGCAATGACCAACAAATACGTCTAGATGCAGATATTTGTAAATAATGTTACCGGTTTTCACAGATAGTTATTTCATAAATATGAAACTTAGTTCATCTGTAAAATGATATTATAGTCGATACTTCAGGTTTAGGAACAGAACATAAATGGTGGTTACTAAGGTAATATAGTCAGTATTGATGGGTAAATTATCAGACACCAGCTTTTAATAACGCCCATGCTTATAATTAACTCCACTGTGCCTGTTGTATGAGAGCTTCATGTTTGTTAAACGACCGAATTATTTTTACAGCCAGACTGCAGTTCGGCCTAATGTTTGCTTTTTTCTACAGATAGCCTCTATGTTTGCTATTATTAACTTGTTTTGGAAATAAGCTCGTGTATTCCATATCTTATGCACCGGGAACGAATCATTGGCGTCCATTGCAAACACTGTAGACCCGGGTGAGAGGACTTATAGAGGAGCCCTGTCAACAAGGTCTTCAATGTTTGTCATGTTACACGTATCTTGTCAAAACTACCCGAATAGTCACGGTACGCTTGACCTGTGTAACCTTTGGATTAGTCCATTGCAAAGGGTTAATATATATTTAATGTGACTGCCTACCATCAGAGCACGTTCCATACATCCCATACACGTATCTAGGGCATTGGCGAACAGTATATACCTATACCAGAGAGGTTCTGAATATGCTCTGTTATCTAATAATATATTATTTTAATGTTAATACATAATAGATAGCAGCCTGTAATTTACAACAAGGCATGCCATGGTGTCAGATATATATTAGAGGAGCTGTCACATTGAAAGATCATTTTGTTTCAAAACATATACATATATAAAGATAAATGATGCATTTGTCTCCAAGTTCAATACAAAAATGAAGCGACAAAATAGCAAGTTAAAAACACGGTAAATGATAAGTCAACGGTCGTTCGGAGAGTTACAATTGATTGTGAATGTGTTGTATTAAAAGGTCCTTGTCACACAACCATTTCTATTTCACCAATTTCCTCGTTCTCTGCGACCTGACTTGTAGTTGCAACAGCTTGGTTTCAGATGAGACGCTGAGTAATCTGGCGTCTCATTGGGGTACAAAATGTTTGACTCGCGGTCAATAGTTTCTCAACAGCTTGATAGAATTGGAGGTAATTAAAATTACACAACTTCTGAGTAGATATCATTTATAAGAGCGAGTTGATGATCATTCCCAAGTAAGCATTATCACTTAACCTTTAACCCGCCGAGCAAACCTTTATTGGTAGCAAATATCATATTTCCATTCATCTTGAACTTCATTTTCAATAACTCGGTCAGATTGTCAAACAGTTTGGATCCTGATGAGACTCCGAATTACTCGGCGTCTCATCTGGATTCAAACTGTTTGCATCGGTAATCACTTATTCACCACATCAGGCGACATGTTAAGTAACACGTTTTGTCTGTGATATTGAAGGATAAGATGCCAGTATTGGTCAAGGACATATCCGAAAACGTGTTCATGTGATTATGCAATGATTCTATAATAGCAGAAAATGCTCGGTCTGGATAAATAACAGTATAATATGTTTTTTGTTACCACCTGATTATGTTGTAAGTCTAAAATAGCAGATGATTGCTTTAGGAAAATACACTTTAGAAAGTTTCCTTCTTTCTGTCTACCAGTCTGTCTGAAAAATGCCTATAATATGACAACAACAGAGGTGTAATTGAGGCCGACGATAGCATAGCTATATAGGATGCTCTAGCAGGATATTTCTGCATTTATTGCGCCCTTCTTTAAACAACATGACATGTTTTATAAATATATATGTAAATTCATATCGTGGTCGCTTCAGATGGGTTATAATGTAATTAGATACACCTCAGTGGTCGTTTTAGAGCGTTTTATCTCTTTAAACATCGTATATCACTTACATTTCAAGCGGGGTGTGTAATGATGTGATTTGTGCTCTACTCAAATGAATGCCATTCAGTAACAGAAACCCCAAGGTAGACATAAGCCACAATCCTAATGTAATCTAGCCCAGAAAAGCGAAAGCAAATTTTAAATTTGTAACACGTTACATGTTAAAGATTTTATATTATGTAACTCCATTATTCTTGCTGTAGAATTTGCAGCTGGTGTATTTTTTGTCAGTATCACTAACAGAAAAGCACAAATGTAACTTCTACTTGATAAAGACATTTAACACAGAGTAAACCCAATTTAAAAGGTGGCTTTAAGGAGCGATACAGATATGTTTATATAAATACTTTCTACGGTTAAAACAAAAATATAGAGAAATAACAAGGAACGCCTCTGACTGCAGTTTTTGGCTGAAATTATAGTAAAAATGGGGTATTATTAATGTGCGGTAACCGAGTATACAATACCTTTGTAAGCAATGCAGTCCAAGATGCGCGGACGGGCGGGCGCTACCCTGGTTTCTCATCAAAACACTTTGACACGCCGATTGCTTGTTAGAAATGGAACGGGTTTTGGTCTGTCTAGACATCTGAATTAGAAGCTGTATGACGACATGAGGTTCGACAACACGGTAAAGGTTAAAATGAGATGACAAATGGAATTAAAGTAAAGATGTCTTGACAATGCGCCCACACAATTTGTTAACACATGGGTCTGTTTAAGCAGCCCGTTGCTTAATGCATGGGAAAAGTAATGCAGACGTTCCTATAAAAACGTTTTGTATAAATTATAGCCTGAATTAAGCTACCACGCATATTCAAAATCCTGAATTAGGTGTCTATTGATCGGTTGTATTATCGAGACTTTACTGTATTATACCAAACTATATACCACAGTCTACAAAAGAAAAAGAAAATGATAAAAAATAAGATAATAAAGGAAATAAAATGAAATAAACATATCTGCTCAAACTCAAAGTATGTCCAATGATTGGTTCCTTCAGGATTTTTACCCAATTATTACCAAATAAGACCAAATAGTCGTCTTCTTTTTGTTTTAAAGTGACCTTTTTGGATTATCTTACAAAAATGTTATAAATATCAAACATTTTGTATCCTGGTGAGATTCGGCGTCTTCTCTGTATCCACACAAAATATTGTCACGGATGCGATTATGTCGATGTTAATGTTAAGAAACTAGTGACATATTTACCCGACATCATACATTAAATTAAGGGGCCATGGGGGTACTGTTTCGCCCGCTCGTGGACGTGGGCGGTTTCAGAGTTTTTAAAGTTAGGCTTCTGTCTACTTTAAGATACCTTTCTACTTTAAGATGCAATCTGAATGTCGACAGTTTGAATCCAAGTACGAATCGGATACTGTCTGAATAAGCTGACAATTAATAAAACTGTTTTGCTGTTGTTTGTTATGTGGTTGGTTGTGTATAAATGTGCGTGTGAATGTTAGCGTGGGCGTGAACGTTAACATGTACGTACTCCAGCTGCTTTGTCACTTTGTTTAAAATATCACACGTGCATACATACTTTATTGCGTAATGAGTCTGTGTGTTGTATAATTATGTTCACCTTGTAAATGTAAATGCATATATTTATGTCGGTCTCCCATCAGTACACATGCATACAATTTGATTCGAAAATAAAACAGAAATAAGCATCAAAGATATATCTGTATTTCTCAGTTAAAATAAAGATATACACTCAGCTAGAAGACTCTCTATCTATAACGATAATGAAGCAAACACACACAGTTGTCTTAACAACCGAGCGGATGCTTGATGCAGGAGGAACGTAAAGCCGCCAATGTGTGTATTAGCTAAAGTAATACTACATGGTGTATTTTCATTGTTTGAATCTCGGTGTCAGACTAAACTGATGTTACAGGATAAAACATCGTGCCTTGTCATTAAATATATAACTTAACAATAACAGTGCGGGACACGAGTCACTAATGTCCTATGCAAACAGTGTAGACCCAGATAAGAGGGCTTTTGGCGTAGCCCTCTCATCAGATCAGGGTCTGCACTGTTTGTCATGTTACACTGTTTTCATTGTAAAATCCCTAAATAGTTATCATAGGCTTGGTATGTTTAATAGTTCAATGGAATAGTTCATTTGAACATTCAGCATTTAAAGGATTAAACTGTCTGCAATCTCGTAGCTTTTATCACTTTTTAATACACGATCTCGTTTGAAAGCAGCTTGTAACGTTACAGCAAGTGATGCACACTGAGATATCTTGCTTTACGTGATAAATAGAATATGGCATATGTTTTAAACCTTTACTCCATGAATATTCATTTGTAAGACATGAATATATTGAACATATTAAGTAGAATATTTCTTTATGACAGACGATGGATACAGAAATATTTGAACATTGCAGACATAGTAGAATCATGTTTGTATGATAGCAGACTAGTCAGATGGCTCCTTTATGGAATAAAGGGTATTCTTTTTATTTTGTAAGAACGCGGTAACCACAATTACAATAACAAATGCTCAGAGTATATGTTTCTCGTATACTGCGTGTTGCTAGTCCATGTATGGTGTAATGCTTTTTATATGTTTTGGTTTTATGAAATCGACAATGACCCTGGTTTTCTCCAGTACAAACATTAATAATTGATTATACCGTTCATTAGCTTGTGGTTTCAAGCCAGAGTACACATCTGACATGTGAAGCGCAGCAGCAAATAAACTAGCAATTCGTACGGGTTTTGCAATAACTATCAATAAGTGCATGACGAGATGCATTGCAAATAGTTAGCAAACGGCATTGGCGTCAACGCAAGAAATGATACAATTATTATTGCAACGAACGGATGTCTCTATGCTATATGTTAATGAATAGGTAGCAATGGTACATTACACACAGTTGGCATATAGACGTAGCAATTATTTCCTATTTTACACATGTTGGTTATTTATTGGAAAATGTCTTTATAAAAATGAACCTAATTTAAAACAAATCTAAACAAGGATTGTGTCTTCATACCTTTTATGACCCCGATATCAACCTGTTTATTACTTATCTGTCTGTGCGATCACCTGGCTGTTGTTTGTTCCGACATCTTCATATCAAAATTGCTCAGAAAACTAAGGGTTGACACAAATACAGTCGTACATACTGGTACACGATTGGTATACACACCTGTTATAACTGACTATGCTTCTCAGTAACTTGACATATCATTCTCATTCAGAATGCTTGAAATTCTGTGTCGTGGTTGTGATACGTAAGTGTAAGATCCTTCGAAAGCCAAAGTATCATTGCGAAAAGAGAAAAATGCAGCCTTCGTTTTATTGAGTCTGTTCGTGAGTATTAATTAAAAGTGGAAAGCTACTCGCGCCCCCAGCAACGGCTTAAACGGTATTCAATTATCATACAAATGTGACTCATTATTAAGCCTTTAACCGCGGAATAGCCATAATCTGAGTCTATTATGTTGCAAAGACATTTAAATGCGTACCTATGTGAGTAAAGGTACAAGGGTTAAACCATCGACTCAATGCGTGATTGAACATGTATATCTAGATTATAAGTCGGCATAAAATGATAGGAACTGAACAGTGTGTGCACTCTTTTTCACACAGCGGTGTCAGTGGTGTTCGTTTTTCCTCCGACCAGTGCGATATTAGTACTTTTGTACTATATATCAGTAAAGATGTACTGTAATTAGAAAGGACACTTCCATTGGCATACTATGAATCAAAGCGCTGGAATCGTTGAAAGACCGGCAGAAAAGTAGCCCCGTCCCTATTTCTGTCAAGTATCATTCAAATCTGACCCCTGGTTTGGAGAAGATTTTTCTTTTTGTTGCCATAGCAGTTTTTCATGGATCCGGATTGTTTTAGCAATTCTGATAGAACTCAATGTTTAGATCATTTATGTGAGGTTTGGTTACATTCTACCATGAGGTTTCAGAGGAGATGCCGTTTAAAGCAATTGCAGACGAACGGGTGGACAGACAGACGTATGGACGGACTGACCCACTTGGATACATGGGGAACAATTGAGATGATAATAAGGAAATAGAAAAAAAATATATTCAACTGTAAATTAAAACAGCAGCATGACAGCTGCAACACATTTCATGCAACACTTTCCCATACAATTGCACATAAAAGGAAGTATGCAATGTAAGCGGAAAAGTTGGGTACTGGCCCTTACAGTAGAACCTGTCTTAAGCGACCATTAATTTATTGAACATAGGAGTCTTAAAAAGCAGGTGGATGCTTCATGCAAGGCAAAAGTAATACAGAATGCTCCTATATCTGCATTAGTGTTGACCTGCATTAATCTACCATCTGCCTTATAGGTCCAGAGTTACACCTCTTTGTGAGGGTCGCTTAAGACATGTTCTGCTGTACTTATATTTATCTGGAAGGATTTGCAACCGAGAGAAAGATTTTAAAACCAGTATCGCTTTACATGAAAACTGATTTCAGAGTTATACAGACGATACACGTCTGTAAATCCAACAGAGCAATACTGAAAACTTGGTCAGCCTTGTGTCGTATTTCACATCACAATTGTAAAGAATCACTCTCACGACAATTATATTGATGCCAGTATTTACAAAACATAGAAATGATAAGACGCTTGATTGTATCAATAGAACAAAATACTTACGTCGTTTTGGGTAAAAAGTATGTCCATTCAAGCGCGTGTGACACGTTCTACAAGCGTTTTGATCATGCCATTCATGTGACCGCTTCATTGCTATAATTTGCTACTTTTCTCTTCCCGTTTTGGTAATATTTTCGAATACTTTAGTTTACTTTCCTTGCCCAAAATATATAGGAATGCTTCGGATCACTTTCATTTTGATAAGAGTGAGATTTCAAGGGGCCCTGTTTTTTTAACCGCTTAGCTCCTAATTACCATTTGACCTAGAATTGCAGACACGTCGAAGGGCAGGGGCGGATCGTCATTTCTGGTTCAAACAGTAGTTAGGTGGTATTTTGCTGTATTGAAAATATGCGATAAGACATATAGATCAGCCTATGGTGCATAAATACACAAACTGTTAAATCGGACGTGGCAATGGAAGAAATACTGAATGCAATATGCGGTAGTAAAGACTGGCTGCCGCCAGTCTAAAAAGTGTTTTGTATGATAAAACATTGTCGTGATATAACTTTACCTAGCACATCATTTGTTGATACGATGCCCCTGGTAAACTTTCTGCAATACCCAATCAATGAAGTGTTGGGGTATACTGGAATTACTCCGTCCGTCCATCTCTCCATCAGTCTCTCCGTCTCTCAGACTGTGCGTCCGTCCCTCCGTCCGTCTGTAGACGGAGTTTTGTTTGTCCGGGGCTTTACTCTTCCATCCTTTAAAATATACAGTATTGTTGATCACCATCTGAAGTTGTGCACCTGCGACTGCGGTTTTGATTCATTTCGTTTTTGAATTATCTCCCTTTTCTTCAAAAGTTTAATTATATTCAAGCTTATTAGATTAAATAAATTGACTATATACCCACAACTGTTTACATAACCTACCGATTTGTCACCAAGGAACGCGACTTGACAATTAGATCAAAAGCAAATACATTACATTTTCCGTGTAATCTTCCCGGTCATGTGTTAATGAAATGTCATTGAATAATGTTACACTTATTATTGTGTGAAAACTCGGAACGGCACAATAACACACACATATCCATCTAGCACACACCAAATTCTGATTTTCTTTAAATATCGTTAACACTTTCAGTGCGGGAAACGAATCGCTAACATTATTTGCAAACAATGCAGACACAAATGAGATGGATCTTTAGAAGCCGTGTAACACGTTTCATTCAAATAATCTCGAACAAGTTACGATAATCTTGACATGTCTGCAATTAGAAATTAAGTGTGTACAGGGTTACTCTTCTTTGTTTTTTCTTAATGCGTTATGCCTCTTTGTTTTTATCTTGTAGCTGTGTGGTTTATTGTTCGGCGCTGTTTGGTCGCCGAGCAATTTGTGTGTGGCGCTCCCTCTAGGACTGTGTTTCTCACTTTTAGTCATGTTTAGGCTTCTTTTCTATCTTAAACATTTTCATTCTCATTAGCTTACACTCCATTTCCACGGCTATTATTCACGTGGAAACAACCAGCCCACGACCCGGGAACAATATCGTATGAAAGGTATCGCTGACTGAGTTCCTTCCTCAAATCGGTTCTGTAAATGCTAAATCACTTTATTTACGTAATCGTGTTTTTTCTGTTGTGTCATATGTATCACCTTACATTGTCAATATAGTTCAGAACAGACAGCAAATCCTCGACAAATCGATCTCGTTGTTTCCAATTGCCAACAGAGGATAGACGTCGTCAACCAATGCAAATGTCCGACATTATAAATCCGTTTGCATCGTTGATTTTGAAGAAGAAAAGGAGAGATGAAAAAACAGACTTTTAATTGTTTTATCCAGCAAACACATTATGGAAAATGCAGTGTAATTGTAAACAACAGAAGTAGTTCTCGATTATAAAATGCAACCACCTGTGCAATACATGAATTTGTGTTTTACAGACAAACGTATTAGAAGTGTATTCATGGCGAGGTTTAAAAGGTTTCAACCAAGATTCATTTAATTTGGCACTCACTTCACAAAGGAAATGTCTCTGCAACTGTTTACTTCTGCTTTAAGTTTCAGATTGGACTTGTCTTCAAATTCGTTTCCAAATATAAATGGATATGTTAAACAGATGCCATATTCGCTTCCTCGTAATTATGAATCGACACTGTGCGCAAAGGTAATAACTGTGCGCAAAGGTAATCACATTAACATTTATTGTAGCAATACTTATACATCGCTTTCCGCGAATGTGGCCATGGTGTTTTGGTAAAAAGTATATTATGCATGTTTTACCCTAAGAATGTGGGATATGCATGCGCTGTCATTTGTTTATAGGTTAGACCCAGATCAGAGCAAGTAGAGTCAAGTAGTAGAGTCTTAGTAGAGTCAAGGTAGGTCCGATGTATCAGTGCTTTACACTGGGCATCTAAAAGAACCAGAGAAACTCAGTCGATAATAAGAGTAGAACATCGCGCCCGGGTTTCTCTGTATCATCTCTCCTCTCTCTGGGGCGTCCAATTAGCTCATAGTGAGCAGAAACGGACGTTAATCAACACAAATAAACAAAAATGTACAAAGTATGTAATTTATGCCTTTGGGAGTCATCTATTAATGAGCCTTTGATTTTGTGTGGAATCTATAGGAAAAACATATTGGGTTATTCCACTCTTGAAAGACGGCGTTGAAAGTATCACAAGGCAAATCGAAATATGTACTCAGTCTTTTGAATGGAAAGTGTAATCAGTGGGGCAGAAAGGATCAATTATCTGTCTGGATTGCTAAGTTTTCAGTGGTAGCTACTATATTTTCCGCTTGATTCCGATATTGTTCACTGCGTAATGACCTTTTTGGCTAGACTGCAATTTACTGGTACGTCTACTGCGCATGTGCATAAGCAACAATGACCGCCACCATTTTGGTTTGAATCGGTGTTTTGGGGCGGCCGATGTTGCAAAAGTTGTCAATGATCCGATTTTACAATAGTTGTCAAAAGAGCTCGTACACGTACCGGTAAAGTGCAAAAGACCCGCCTTTTCGTATTGGCATACTTTGCATCGATACGAAATACACATGCTTGATCTAGAAGTTTCGAGATCAAATCAATAATATGTTTAAACTTAAATACACGGTTCCAAAGTAACATCACGAATGTAATTATTGCTATTATTTCAGTGACGGCATTGTCCCGGCAGTAAAGAACTCACCAAAGAGTACAACCGTTTTGTGGATGTCCTCGGGGTTGTTTAGCTATATAACACGCATACTGTGTAAGGAAACCGCATCCATATTGAACAGTTACAAACAATCTATATTTCATATGAAAGGTTCTTGCAAAAGACATATACCTTTGAATAACACGTGTTGCATTGAGTAATATAGCAAACATCAAATATCCTGACAAGATGGCTCATTCAATGTGTGTCTATATCATATGCATGTGTTGGGTTGTGGGTTGTGGATTGATAGAACACTGACATATTCAAAATTAAAATGTGTGTAATGATATGGATAGAACATTTACAAATATTAGGACTCTTTGTGGTATGAATGTTTCTTCTCATCAGTAACCTGACTCGTTCACGTATGGAAACTATATACAGTAGAACCTTTCTGCAGCCACCATAATTATAAATATTAAACATTGGAAAGGTGGCTGAAAATGCAGGATAAAGTGATGCAGAACGTTATTTATAAAGCTACCACTTATTCTAAAAAAAACAAGAATTAGAATTATTTTGGTGGTGGCTGTACATAGGGATTACTTATGTGAGTGTGCATTTATCAAAAGTGTTCTTCCTTCTTCCTCCGTGCGTAATAATGCTGTCGGCCGTGGATAGTGATCAGCTGCAGAGTTTATTAACCCTTTCGCTGCCAATGCCGGATATGTGATTACCTATGCAAACCGTTTGGATCCAGATGAGACGCCGAGTAACTCGGCGTCTCATCAGGATCCAAACTGTTTGTTACTGTTACTATGTTTTTGAAACAAAAATGAAGAAAATCAAAAGAATGAGATTTTGTAGCAGACGACAAAGTTAGCAGACGACAGAGTTAAGGGTTAAGCTGCAGAGTTTATTAAGCTGAATATATTCCCGACTTTACAGATGTTTATCTTCTAGCTAATTCTTACAACATCCATAGTTCGGTATCGTTTAGAAGTAAAGTATGCTCAATAACAATTGTCATGCCCCGTCGTTTGTTAAATCAATGAAAGCAACCACGGTAGCTATTTCTGTATAAAATTTATCGTTACATTTAGGATATTGAATTCTGCTTATATTCTCAAACAATACAACAGAGTTGTGCATAACTCTATATTGCTAATGAATAGCAACATATCAGACATAAGAAGTGGATGATGTTGATTAGTACAATTCTTGTCTACAGCTTCAACTCCAGTTTATTTCCCAAAGCTTGAACCCAAAATTGAATGTAAACAGTTTCAGCTGCAAAGAACTACCTAATTATCGGTATTAGGTATCTTATCTCATCCCTAACTGTATAAATGTACATGATCTATTACGAGAGAGGGGAGGGCTATAGTTTAATATGTAATCTATGCAAGTAATCGTTTATCGAATGTATTGTTTATTTAGAATTCACAAATTACATTAATGAATTAAGAATTGTATTCCTAAAGAACGTGGTGCACATTTTCATCGCAATCAATTTCAAGTATGGTCATTGACTGGATGTTATACTTTTTCGACCGCATACATGTAATGTATTGACGTAGGAATGTTTATAACCCCATAACAACGCATATGCCAGCATCGGAAATACCCTAATTGATGTCTACGATGATATCATAACTGAATTCTCCATGACAAAGCGTGTAGAGCTCATTTATAAACATATGGAATTGTGATAATAGTGAACGGTATGGTTAGTATATCTCACAAATCTCCTACCAATTGTGAACTTTAATGTCAATACTACCTGCTAAACAAGACATATAGGTAGGACAAGAACAAATAGAGAAGGTTGTCAGATGTATGGCTCCTGTCCATGACACACACCCCTCTCAGAAACTTTTTAGGCAGGAAGTTTCGTTTAAATAGCACCAATCAAAGAAGAGTAGTTGGCCATACAAGATTCCGAACATTCGCGCATACATGAATTATGTTCGTAAATACACGCGTATGTACACATGGATATGTGCAACTTTAGTATTATGCAAATTTAGTGATCAGGTGACCACATAAACCTGTCCCTACTCACTCTGTAAATTCAGAAGTTTTATTGAGATAGTAAACAAATATATAAAATCACCAACTTCTTCGAAAACAAACAAAGAAGTATACTCAGCAAACTCGGCAATCAGCAAAATCGATGATTGAAAAGTACGTATTACTGCTGTTAGCTTCCATATACAGTTTAGTATTCATGAACTAATCTAAGCCGATAGTGCTTAAGATCACATACATTCAATCCCATTTATAAACATGAACAGATAGTAGAATACTATTTACTTTACGTTAATCTAATTCTAGAAAACGTCACACAGGCGAACATTTTCATTAATATACATCAAGTCGTTACTACGAGATCAAATGACACATACAGCAGAGTATGATGAAAATAAATATTGGTTCCATCATACATGTATTCAGCTTAATGTTTTAACACTCGCAAGTTCTATATTTAAATATGTCTGGCAATCTTGCGGAGTAAAATGTATTACGTCTGTATCAAATTTAATTACTCGTCTCTTTGGCGTATGTCTTTTTACTGACATTCATAACTATTACTGCTGATACATCTATTAACCCTTTAAATGTGAAAAAACAAGTCACTATTGTCCTGTCCAAACAGTGAAGGCCGTGGTGAGTTGGCTCCTATATGAGCTTTCTCATCAGAGTCTCCACTGTTTGTAATGATACACTTTTCCTTTCTTTTAAGTCGCTGGATAATAACGGCAGAGTGCTACATAGAGAATACCTACATTAAATTATATGTTTGTCTTGTGACCCTTTCTAGTACTTGTACATTTGTTGGTGTTTGAGATTTGTATCCCTCTCCTCTGTGTGTGTGCGTGCATGTTTGCGTGCGTTCGTGTTGTGTGTGTGTTTGTGCTGCGCGGGCATTCGTTTGTGAATGTGTCGCACTTGTTTGTTGTGGTAGTTTGGTAGTGGGTGTGTCTTGTATGTGTCCTGTTTGACTACTATCTATTCATTCATAAAAACAAGTTGCTGTTTCATGTTAAGATGTAATTGAGCACAACCACGACATGCCACCAACGTGATAATACCGTTTGACATGGCGATACCAGAAAAGGGTTAATACAGTGTAGCAAAAACGTATTATCATATACATTAACAAAATATTATCTGTTAAGTTTAGTGAAGATCGTACATAAAACTTTCACAGCAGATCAACAGTGTTCAATGCCTAGCTGCTGGATTGCTTATGTTGTTCTTGTTTTGTTGTGTGTTGGTTTGTGTATTTGTTATGAATTCGTTTTTTGGGATGTTTTCGCTTTTCGTGCTTTGTTTGATTTATTTTTGAATATTTTTGAAATATTCACCGTTAAGTGACTTGCTGTCTGAACAGAGTGTACTCCGTTTGCCTATGGGATTATATAGACCTGTCATTGGCCAAAACATCCCGTTTTATTTACCATTATACAAATGTAGCTAATACTTATTCACGATATCTTTTTTTTCTTAAATAAATAATCGGGAGTGAAAGGATTAAAGATATACCAGAGAATACTATGAATTAAAGTTCTGTGTTAATAGTAGACATAAATACGTATTCAGATTAAACACATTCTTTTTTAATATAAGTACTAGCGAACTGGTGCTAGGGAACGTGAATGGACTAGTGTTGCTCTTTTAAGTAACTGTTCATGAACAGTATCAATAGCACCGAGTCTGCCATTTTCTCTTTTTTCATTACTGCTTTCAATGGTTCTCTTGCAGAATTTAAATCGTTCGTCGGTGATTGATGGGCTAACGAGAATCATCAGTTACAAGTGATGCACGCATGACTATTTGATTACATAGTACTAATCCATATAAAAATATGAAAAGGTGGTTATTTCTGGTAAAACATGAAGATTAGCTGTATAACATTGTTAACAAACACTTATCATGGAAAGGCACCTCTTTCCAATGCACATGCTTGAAAATAGCAATATGATTGGATGAATACTCCGCCTTTCAGCTTGTGACCAAAGGAAAGTATGCTTTGTCATTCAAAAGCATCTTTTGAGAGAAACATTGTTCTTTTCATAAATAATATTGCCTAAATAAGATACAACAAAATGCCGTGGCAATCTCTACACCATTTCTGCAAACGAAGTATAATTATCGACAATTGGCTACTAGATGCATGGCGAATATTATGCAGAGCGTGTTCATATATTTCTACCGTTCTGTATTAAAACGCCTACGGATTTTACAAACATGTGGGTTTTTTTCAGTCCCAGACTGTTACAGAGAAATTCTACCGCTGTGTTCGAGTTTATACGATAATATCACAGTTTCCTCACTCAAGATTAACCCTTGCCATGTTTAACCTTTATTCAATATATTATCACCTCATTAATATTAATATTCATGAACAGAATAAGTAAAACGGGACATTAAAAGGGTTTTGTAAGTTATATCTATATAGTTCCATAAGAAACAGAGTAGACACTAATCAGACGGTCTACTGGGTTTGCAATGCATGAAAGGGCCTCTGTACAGGGTTAGACGTGTTCTATTTAGGAAACCTGTTATCAGATGTACATAGCACATACGCCTATGACCGAATAGAAAACACATGTAATAAAACATCTATGTTTACAATGATGAACATGTCCTGAATGTATGAGTGGTTTGACGACTCATGTGTGTGGCATATGTCTGCGAAGGTATAAATGCCTAATGTTGTCCAGAGAAATGTAATAATACCTTGGATGAAGCCAGGTATCCTCTATATCATTCATAGATGCATGTATATGTAGTCATTTAATTATATCAAGTGTTAAGTAGATTACACGTATCTAAAGAGGTTACTATGAATTCAATACCCCTCTGATTATTGCACATATAGATGCGTGGAGACGTGACAAGGGACACATAGTTCGGTGTCTTTGGAAGAGGCAAATCCATGTGGCTGTCGTTCAGAGCGATAGTAGATCCAATCTAATCTGTGAAAATAATGTCATGATATTCGGCAGCCAATGTTATCTTTATGTTTGATGGTTACAATGGTATTGTAAACATAACTAGAACAGTAGTCAGACACAAAACTTGAACATTACATGACACCCGACAGTGCACAATAATACTAGAAGCACACCTGAAAAGCGCGCTCGAAAAGCGCTTGTAAGTGATAGTCCAAAATGTACAACTTTTGGTGTCGTGTAAAAGTACAAATATGAGTAATGCAGGAAACACCACATACAGAACAAACAGCCGCCCAAACAGCAACACAGGAAAACATAGCATATGTGTATAGCTATCAAAAACATAATGAGACGCACAAAAAACATACAACAGGGGGGAATATAGATAACCATTATCACTGGGGGGAAACGTATCCCGGATATTGCTAATAAATGAGCTGTATTTTGACGCAACGGAGAGAACAGGAGTGCAACGAGGGTAAGTAAATGCGTATTTTCTCTTAATAAGTTCTTTTTCGGCAATTGACAGGTGGTGCTTTAGATTCACCATACTCATATTATACACGCTATATACATGATTTGGAATCAAACAATGCAAACGTTGGGGAAAATCACAGAATGAACGCCGTGCTCGCGAAAGAATGCATAACCCTCTCCCAGATTTTTTTATTTTACTGAAAGATGGAATCAAAATGAAAACCGGACCCTGTGTAAACCGGTTCACTCTCGAAACCGGCCGATTTGTTCGGTCCCGATTTTTTTCCTTCTTTTCCCATTATGAAAATCCCTCTTAAAACCGGACCCTGTGAAAACCGGATACCGGACGGGTCTCGCCAAATATTTGTCTCATTTCAACCCAAATTCACCTGTGTAAACCGGGTGCCAAAAACCAGCGGACCGGAACGTAATTTGCTGACTGGCCTCTCAACACGCTTATGCAACATGACACCTCGCGCCATTGTTTACACAGTGCAATTATCAATAGTCGGGATTAACGGTATGGCTAGGTATAAAATCCTGACCAGTTAATGAATAAGGGAACGAATGGAAAACTGTAAAAACAAATAACAGTAATGATCGGACTACAAACCTTACCTGCACTAATCTTGGAACAAAGTTTTGTTATTAATCAACAACAATTACAAATCCATTAATGATCTTATTTCACTTTCCTATCCCTTCTGATGCTGGCACACCAAAAAAAATCTGCTCAAAGATTTTGAAATCTTGTCCATTTTCCCCTTAATCCTGGTGAATGATTAATAAAAGCTATCACATTCGTACTTGGAGTGACCTCGAGATTAAATTTGCAACATCCTGTAACCCTTTGCCTGTTACGAAAGTTTGCACAATCATCTTTATTTAAACTTCACAAATTCGCTTATATTTCTTATAGAAATGATGACTAAGTTGCCATCAACAAACATCTTGGATACAGATCAGGCTCCGAGTTACTCGGCGTCTCATCCGGATCCAGTTTGTTGGCATACATGACATGGCGCTCGCGACCAGCAGATTAAGGGTTAAACGTGTATCATTTAGCTCTGGCTACCACACCCGTTTGTGTCACAAGGGAGAAAATGAAACAAGATAGGTTACACGTTTACAGATGTGTATGTGATGCTGGACGTGAAACAAACATACACACACTCGTGCATTGTTATTATGTCCACGGAATCATTGAGGAATACATATGCAACACCAAAAAGTCAGTAGAGTATTTGTGCAGTTCATTCTTTCTTTATTTTTCTTTTTTCTTTTGTAAAAAACGACTCCTCTTACTTTCGTCGTAATTCAGATCAGTCAAATATTTGTTTCATCTAGTTGCACATTAGGAAACTCATAAGGATGGGTGAATTAAAACTGAACAGTCTACACACACTTTACTGGTTTTCTCGTCAAAATTTCGAACCTGAAAAAACCGGTCACCTCTGAAAACCGGCCGATCGATCTGTCCCCGAGGGGGTCCGGTTTTCACAGGTTTCACTGTATAACATTCTGAATTGAGCGATCGCTTTGAATATCATTCAACTATGTATACTGAAAATTTCAGTCATATTGGTTCAAGTTTGACCAAAATATGTCCACAAACGAAAAGTCGGTTAGTCACTATTAGTGTACTGGGTTGATAAACGGTGTACTGGGTATTGCATATTGTCAAAATTTGGTGTACTGGGGATTGCACATTACACTAAGGTTGTTTTTTGCTTATTTACCAGCATAATAATTTGAAAAGACCTCTGAAAAGTTTATTCAGGCAATATTCTTCTATTTTCATCATAAAGTAGTGTTTAAAGGTCTAGTTTTGACTTGATGGGGTGTTAATTGGATTGTTTATTGTGGTTGGGTCCCACCATGCTTGATAGTTATTGCATCATATTAACCCATATCCTCCAGTACTTTCGTCTGCTTTGAAATTGCCGTTTGCAAAACAATATATAGATCTAAATACGATTTGTACATACATCAGATGTTCTATGCTATGCTTCCTCTGATCTGGATCCAAATTGTTTGCAAATAACAGACAAGTGGCCACCAGCAGGATAAGGCTAAATTGCTACTAACCCTTATCCTGCTGGTCGTGTCTTGACTGTTATTTGCAAACAGTTTTGGGTCCAAATCAGATGCTGCATAATGCCGCGTCTGATCTAGATCCAGGCTGTTAGATTTAAAATACATTTGTCTCTGAGACCTTTTGAATTAAAATATGCACATATATTTCTGCATGATATGGGTTTAGCATCTATCAATTAGAACCCTACTGTGCTAACTGGCTTGCGGTAAAGGGGTAGTTATGAACCCTATAATAGGTATTTAAGCGTTATTAAAATATGCCCTATCCATCGATGTAATTCAGCAGGGATCGAATAGCCTGGAAACGTTAGTTTTAATATTCTAGCAATAGATATTCTTTATGCACAGTGTCATATTGAGACAGAAAATGATTTTCAAACTATTTCATATGAAAAAAATTGCATTAAAAATTGTTTGTTTATTTGTTTCAGATATTACGTCTCTTTAACAGTTTTTCAGTCATATTGCGACGTCCAGCTAATTACTGGTGGAGGGAGAAACCAGATACCCTTTATACACCTTTTCAGATACAAATCAGTAACTGGGTAGAAGTAACTGGTATTAGAACACCAATTAGCCGCAAATGCCCCATGGTGTAGTCAAAAGTTACAAGTCCACTGAGAATTAGTGTCAAATATTTTGCCTCAAGATAAAGTAGCACTGTTTTCATGGGATTTTCATCATTTTGTGTTTATCATGTAGATATACATGGTTGTCAGAGAATAGATACAATACTTGTCTGTTATTCTGGAAAGGGTTTGTGAAGAACTTGTGTGAACCTAAGTAACATGTCCCTATTTAGTCAGTGCCTCTGTCAGAAGTGTCAAGAAACTGGAGTGCAAGATATTTTTCTTACATAACACATGACACCCCAGTGTTTGCATTTTCAGTTATGCATGAACTTATCTTTGAGGACAATACAGACGGGTTCCTGTGTTGGGTATAAAAGTTGACATTTCTTTACCTTGTGCTGTAGTTGATGCAGTTTATATGAATCATTGAATGATATAGGGCAGCCTATTTGGTGGGAACCCATTCTAAAAAAAATGGACAATCAATGTCGCCGTTATAAGTCAACTGATAGTTTGCCAATTAAAAACAATTAACGTCGTGTCATTGTTTTTCTCTATTTTTCATTATATTAGGATTATTTCATAAACATTTTTTATGGTATAAAATGTTGTTCTGAATGGCTTTCCAGGCCTTTAAATCTGCATGGGGTGGCGGAATTTGTATGTCGCCATGGACATTTTTAGTTTTCATTGTACCCATAATATAGTGTAGAATGTAATCATTCCCGATTTAAGCCCCTGCATGTATTTATTATTAATGGATGTTTTTCACTAAGACAAAATGGCGCTAAAGCAACCAAACATTAAAATACACTGACATGCTAATGCAATGTCGCCAAATAATTCTGTAATGCCTTATTCATTCACCCTTTAATAATGTATATCATGTGTATGAAAAAAGATTTTTACCAAATTCATCTATGGAAAAAAATTTCAGAGGCCAAGTTTCTAAATTACACTTCGGGAATTTAGCTTTCTAATCTACGTGTCATCACAGATAAGCATATTCGTTTCCCCATGAAAAACTTTTTTATGTTTATTTTGCCAATTTTGTGTACTAAATAACCTATTGTTTATCAAAATTTAATGAAAAGTACTTTGAGAAAGCATATAGAATTTTGCTAGCCAATCAAATACAGCGGAAAAGAAAAAAATCCTAATCTACGAGGCCTAATTTACGAGACAAATATCTTTCTTGAGTTGCCCCTTCCATCATTCCCGATTGTCATGCCACTCAATTACATCTTATTCAATACTTAAAACACAGTCACATGTAAATAATTCATGGAAGATGTCAGTCTGCTAGATAATTCGTCTACACAATTCCCTAAGAAAGCGGTGAGTTATTTGACATTTTGCAGAAATAGCTTACAGGATTGCCTTCTTGAATTTTTATACATATTATTTCATAATTATGATTTGAATACCGAATTATCGACGTATGAACAACATAACTTTTCGCATTGTTTAAAAGTTCGGACTCGTAGCTTAGATTAAATTGTCCCGTAAATGAGGATGCCAATATCAAAGTATTTCTACACAATTTTTCAAACGTAAAGTAAGTTTAAATTATGCCAGTATAATACAACTCTATTCAGAAATAATAAATGGTTCAATAAAAACAAGATTGGCAATATATTAATGGCAATTATTTGTAGAATTTTTCAGATTTTTTTTTCACTACTATATTTACTTTTATTTTTGTTAAGTCACGAACATGTTTACTTGGTATTTCTTCTACAAAAAGAGCAAACATTCACTTCATTGCATTTATTCCTATTGCCAAATCTACATACAAATATAGTCAAGTATGTCTCCTTTCAAATAGGCATTTACAAAACCACACATACAGTCACCAAAGTGTCCCGTAAAATATAATCTCTTTTGTCCCGTAAATTATAGTAATAGTTTTATTCACATCAACAGGTTTGAATCCCATTAAATAGCTGAATTGTTTTGTTTGTCCATCCCTACTTTCGTCTGTCTTTCAGTATGTCTGTCTATTCATATGTTGTGATAGTGTTTATCCGTCTCGAAGTGTTGTGTGACTCATTACTCAAACACTAATTGAAGCGGACTGTTGAAACGTGCATTATTTGAACATGTGTACCTTAAGTTTCGGCCCATGAGTTAGCAAAACATTAGTGACAGTGTGATAATTTAGAGCAGCAATAATTTAAATAAGAAAGTACAGCCAACCTTTGATAAATGTATACTTGTCATTGAAAATATATAGCGATGTATCATCAATATGAAAGCTATAGATTCAATGACAGCTGGGAGGAACATATATCTGTTTCAAATGACTCAAAATGAGAATTTATTCGCACTTTGAGCTGTTTGAAATAGATAATATAGACTCGCCAATAAAGAGGTGAACAATGAAGTGTAGTTTAGGTTCTAATGGAAACTTTGAATTACGAGTATGTAGGAAATCGTATTAATAGACGTATCAATGTTTGACTGTACTATAAAATATAACAAACTTAAGACCATCTAAAGCAGATGAAATTGATTGAAAAAGAAAATGTAATGCGCAAGACAGGCGTCCTGGTACCTACAGGAAATGGGAGAAGAATGTTCACTGTCCCTGAAAAAGTTTTAAACTTCACGTCCTTTACCAATAGTCCTTAAACATAATTTCATGATTTACGGGACAATCCAATGACACACTTTTCCCCCAACAAATGGCTGGTTCTGGGTTATGTGAACGCAAGTAGTAATCAGTTTTGTTATTTTTATTAGTAACTCTTGCAAGCAGTTAACAATTGATTGTTCCACTGAATCAAATTATTTTCATTACATACATTTGTCAGCGGTCAGTGCATAGTTCAGTCAAAAAGGATGTTTTAACTCAGACAGTAAAATTACAGAGTTGAACACGACATACAGAGTTGAATTTGAAATTTTCGGTCTATTTGTATACTCCTAAATGCTCGTTTTTAAGAATGCTGCTGTTTGTAAAGCAATGTATATCATATTATTTGTCGGTCTAATTTACAGGACACATTCCTATAATTTACGGGACTGTGACTTTCGAAAGAGAAATTTTCTTACAAATGGCCTTAACGATTTTGTGTACTTATGTATGAGTTTATAATACATCGGAAACGTTTCCTGACATTCAAATTGATTTTTTGTTTTGCACTAGTTTTAACTGTGTAAAAGTTCAAATACAACA
Organism: Azorinus chamasolen; assembly: GCA_963576725.1. NCBI lineage: Eukaryota > Metazoa > Mollusca > Bivalvia > Cardiida > Solecurtidae > Azorinus > Azorinus chamasolen. The sequence continues at coordinate 23,082,824 of OY755251.1, read as the reverse complement.
TTCATGAAACTATATTTTTATGAAGTTGAATGTGGTGTTCAACTCCTAATTTTCATACTTAATATCAAAATGTTTCATCAGAAATGAATAAATGCATGCTATATAATCTGAGTTCATACACATAACCCGATTCGTTGAATTATATGACTGTCCGAGCTCTATGTATAACTGTTAAAAATCAGGTTATGGGTACTGTGAACACAAGGAATAAATTTCTATAGCTTATACATTAACCACTCATTTTACATAATTAATTGTTAATAAATATTAGGACTATTTCGGAATAAGGTCAAAGATGCATTAAACATTTCAATATTCACAACTTTTCAGACATACGACGTAGTTGAAATTTAACGTTTTCATTCGGTGAAATGACCAATTTATTTGAGAATGGGTCGTTAAAAACACGTGCCCCTAGCTATATCACTTCTTATATAACAGTAATATTTTGACCACTGGGCTAAAGCCGCTGTTATGTATAACAGCGTTCATCAGCATTTTTGGAAAAACTGAGTGATATAGATCTAATATTTCTGAATGTTTATGCTATTAATAAAAGCCTATTACGTGTATATGTTTATACAGTACTATTATATTTACATATTGGCTCGACCTTTGATTACAGTATGTTTTGCATCAGTCAGTACTCAATATGGTACTGAGCCTGTTAACTAGAGCTACACATAGATCTGCATGTTATGTCATATCAATTAACTGAAGAGTAAACAACAGATCTATTAAGAAATAGGTAAAAAGACTATTATGATTGATGGATGGATCAGTTGGATTTTACGGCACTGCTACACAAAAACTATTATTAACAGGTACTTATAGATAAGTCAGTGACCATCGAGTATTTCAATATAGATGCATATAGATCTATCTAGAATGTGCGATTGACTAGAAACGGTATTTATCACGACAGAAATATATCTGAAATATCTAACAACGTTCAATAAAACGGAAAAAAGAGAACAAATGAAATGCAATACCCAGTACACTATCATGCAATACCCAGTACACTAAAATCTTTGGAGCTACCAATCCCCAGTACACTAACAGTGACTAACCGACTATTCGTTTGTGGCCATATTTTGGGCAAATTTGAACCAATATGACTGATTTTTTCAGTATACATAGTTAAATGATATTCAAAGCGATCGCTCAATTCAGAATTTTATATTTTGATTCCATCTTTCAGTGACATAAAAAAAACTGGGAGATGGTTATGCATTCTTTCGCGAGCACGGCGTTCATTTTGTGTGTTTTCCCATCGTTTGCAATGTTTGATTCCAAATCATGTATATAGCGTGTATAATATGAGTATGATGAATCTAAAGCACCGCCTATCAATTGCCGAAAAAGAACTAATTAAGAGAAAATACGCATTTACTTACCCTCGTTCTCTCCGTTGTGTCAAAATAAAGCTCATTTATTAGCAATATCCGGGATACGTTTCCCCCCAGTGATTATTAAATGAACGTACCACACGGAAACAACTTCTGCGGTTACACAAGAAATTAGACCAGAAAGGATACTTTCGATGGTATCAGGGGAAAGTGGTATAGAATAACATATACCTATAAGAGCGCATTTAACATAATGTAAAGACATAAGTTATACTGAACAATAATATAAAGACTTGGACAATTAAGGAATACACACATATATATTGTTAAATATCAGTTTTAGATAGTATACATCATAGTATACATCATATTGATTAAGTTGCCATTTTCCGTTAGCATTCACTTGATACTAATGTGTCCAAATGTCGACAAGCATGCCACCATCGTCAGATTCTCGTTTTGATTATTGTTTCATCGTATTAAGTAAAGAATGTTTAGCTTCAGACGAAATGCAGTATTTCAGGATTGGTACCAAGCGACATTACTATACTATGAACTGCAATGCTATTTGAAAATGAAAAAAACTGGTAAAGTCAAGCAGGTAAAGCCACACACAAAACGCCACTATCACAAAAACATCTATAGAAAGTAAGTAATACACACACAAACACACACACACACAAACAAACACACGCACACACACTGGACATGGACATTTTAAACACGAACAAACGCACAAGTACAAAGACACCATACCAACACATATGTAAGGATGAATACACACAAACACACACAAGCACGAAACTATAAACCTGAACAAACACATAAGTACAAACAAACAAAAGCGAAGAGCAGGAGCTGTCTCATCTGGGTCTGCACTATTTACAGGTAGGTATATTGACGTGAACAGAAAGCGAAGGGTTAAACCGGTTTACGGACGTCCTGACCTCACACTTATCTCAAAGCCACCTAGCTAAACAAACAGTGTAAGTAAAGGTGTCTCCGTCGGACCTCTCCACAACATAGAATACGGTAATCGCAGTACATAAATATGTACTCAATGACTTTGCTGAAGACAAATATTTTTCAATATTCGTTCTTGATTAAAGTAATGATTTAAGTGTTAACGTCGCCCCGTACTTCATTCTCAGTGTTGTTATACCTTCTGATCCTTCTAGATCATGAATTTCAGTACTTCTTGTTCTGAAAATTGAATACCGCTTACGACGGTGCTAGGGAGCGTGAGCAGTGTTGCACTTTCAATTACTGTTCATGAACAGACTCAATAAAACCGAGTCTGCAATTTTCTCTTTTTGTGTTGCAATTTTTGCTCTCGGGGATCACCCCCTTTCAGAATTTATTATCCTATATAAATAATTGAGACCAAATTTTGTTTCACCGATATACCACTGTTATTTTGAGGAGTTTTGTATTTATGTTCGGTGCAATGATAAAATGATAAAATACTTTAGATATGGAACTACTAGTGACGTCCTTGCTCAGAGAGCAATGTGGTATGATAGTGCTAGGAATGTGAAATATGAATCAAGACAATGTGCCGAGTACATGCTAAAACCTGGCTTGTATATGTGTTTTATACTGGTCACGTTTAAGATGTAGGGGACTCAACAAGTGTCATTCTGTATCTCATTCCGCACACATGACATTATTTAGCCATTTTGGCAAATTACGGTCGTTAAGAAACCAACAATATATTCTGGCGATTCGAAATAACATTGATCCGAACAAATATTGGTACCCGATTAGTCGTATAACATGCATGTGATCAGATAAAGATATGACATTGTGTATGACAGAAACTAATTGCAGCATGAACCATTGTAGAAAATTAATGAGTTTTGGTTTAGATTGCTTCCTCGGTATTGATTGTTTGTGTAAAAGGTTTTGTCTTTATGTCCAGCGATTTATGTTCTGGTAAACTATTCACGAATGCCATATAGTCGAGTATCAAATATCACATAATGACTTCCATAGCCATTTGATACAAGTAGTCGACTTTTTATCAACCTTTTATCAACCTGCAATTTTGAATTGCTTTCATGAAAATCAAAATAAAGCATAAAATCTAACCTTTAGGATGCTGCAACAGAACTCGGGATTGCCTTTGCAACGTTTTGGATCGATGATCCAGATGTGACATCGAGTAACCTATATTAGAGACGATTCATCCAGCAAGTATCTATTCCATCATGGGATTCTTAATGAGGATGAGTATATGAATTTTGATAATCTAATGCCATCCCTGTAAAGATTTAATGGTTTAATTATATTGTTGGATATGACATTGCCTCATGTTCTTCAGACGACCACACTTCGAGCAAAGTTGGCGCCACACACCTTTGTGTCACGCAATATTCATCTTAAAGATAAAGTCCCTACAATGAACGCATATTTTCAATTATGTCATAAAACTTAATATGTGTTATGTTCAATCATTATTATGAAGATTATCAATTTGAAATTATATCGAAGAATGCCCCTGTGTTACAAAATAAACCATTTTCATCGACACTTATATGTTTTGTTCTACCATAAAATATCATCGACCTTGTTCGAACATTTAACGAAACTAAAACGCAAGCCGGATAAATAACATATCAAACATATGAAAGTTGTGTCTTCTTCGGTGTTTATTTGACTGGGTTTCTTGCGATATACTTTTTTTCAGCATATAAACAAATGTATATTTGAGGCACTTTTGAAATGTGTCGAATGCAAGAACTTCCCCTTTAAACATCATCCCGATGTGAAACAAATTAACCTTTAGCCTGATGAGAAACATTTCGTTTGTAGAAAATGCCAACGATTTCCGTTGTCACTATTCATTCATCTTGCATTTCTTTTCAATAGCAGGGTATTAAACCGTTTGGATCCTGATGAGACGCCGAGTTACTCCAAACCGTTTGCATAGGTAATCACTCAACCGCCCGCTGTTTAAATCCCTGGTGACACTTGATACTGGTAGTTCCTAGATTGTACTTTCATCATCCCCCTAATATGTGTTTGTTAAGGTTTTATGCCTCAATCAGGCGACTGTGTGTTTTGTTTGTGGTGTTTACAGCATGAAATCAAATTGAATAAAGCTAACCCTTCCGACATTTATACGGCCTTTCTCAGCATAGACATTAAAATTGACAATGGAATGATTTCTTCTATGACAAAAGTGACGGTTTTGATTTTAATATTGTGAATTGTCCTCATCTTCATGGAGCTGTTCTCCGTGCCCTATCTTACGGAGTTTATTTATCTCAACTTATTCGTTTTCGTCAGAGCTTGTTCTTCTGTTGACGATTTTAGCAGTCGAAAATCTTATTTAAACTGTCAAGCTACTTAAGCAAGGAGATATATATCATAAACTACGAAAAACATTCTCTATTTTTTTATCGAAATCTCTTACTTAGCAATGTCATCTTAAATCAGGAAACGGAAGGAGGACGTTGGATATCTCGTTTTTGTCTAACCCTATATTAAGGTACTTCCATCTTTCTCCTAATGTTTGTTTGTTATGTCTTCGTACGTCGCTTTGTGTATCTTATATGCATGTACATTTACTTGTCGTTGTGCTGTTCGGGCGGTTGTTTGTTTTGAATGTGTGTCCTGCATAACTCATGCATGTACTTTCATACACGTGCATTTATACATGCTCGAGGACTTTGAATGGCAAACAGTACAGAGCATTATCGTTTGGCTTGAGTGTATTCTGATCTGGGTGTACATAGTTTTTAATCGTTTTTAATCGCTCGCCAATGCACTCGAGGCCGCTTTTCACATGTTTGCAGCTACATACGTGAACGAGTAGTAAAATTCAAACAGGAAAAACCACACACAAGACGCAACCATCACCAAAACATCAAAGCAAATGATACATAACCACACACACACACAATTATACATAACCACACACATACACACATACAGACACACACACACGAGATGGAACCTAAAATATGACCAAATGCACAAGTACAAAGACATCAGACAAACACAAATGTAAGGATGGACACATAAACCTACATGCATACACACCCACGAGATGAAACTTTTATACATGAACAAACGCACAGGTACAAATATACAAAAACACAAAACAAAAATAAAAGCAAGGGTGACAAAGAGACTATCGCCTTGGAACGGTCAGTGGCAAACTACCACTGGGGTTTTAATCGGTGTACTGAGTCCTAACCTCACACTCATCTCAAGGTCACCCTTGCTAAGCAAACACTATAAATAAAGGTTTCCCCGCCGGACTACTATATGCCGTCTGTTTAGAAATATCATCGGATTCAAGTGTCACATGTGAACTGTCTTCAAAGTGAGTACTTGGGTTACTCTACGCATAGCTAACATGGTTTTTTCCTTTACTTCGGCATTTTCGGAGATGCCACATCCCTTTAATGGCGCAAAACTGCACTGGCCTGGATCACGTGACCTCTGAGGTGTCAATATTGATCCAAGCAAGTGCAGTTCTGTTGATGAAGGAGATGGGACATCTCCGATAATTCCAAGGTAAAGGAAAATAACATGTTTGTCCTGAGTACTTATGTCGATTCCAGAGCATAAAAATCTCTTTGCATAAAACTTGAGCCCAATGTCAAAACGGTGCCTCGTCTGTATCCCCACTGTTTTATTCATGGACCGTAAAAGAGTTTTTCCCTGTTCTCACTTTATTCATCAGATATGTTAAAAAATCATTAAAAAGGGATATGATCCTATAGTACTACAACATAATATATGTCTGGTTGTCAACCCTTTTACAGTTGGCAATCACGCTGGCCTCTTGGCATGTACGCCGACAGGAAAGGTGTAGTACTCTATGAAAGCGACATCTTAAATCCGGAAACGGAAGGAGGATGTCGAATATCTGTACGAATATCTGTACTGTTTCATTTTTGTCGTACCCTTTATTACTTTTCTACAGTTACCCTGTTTGCAGCTCAATCATTGAGTACACTAGCGATAGTGGATACAGTTTGTTTCACTTAAATGTTTTCGTTTTTACATGCACTTTGCCACTGTATTTGCCATCGCGGATGTTGTAGAGTAGTCGGAGAGGGGGGATACGTTTATTTACACTGTTTGTCTTTTAGGGTGGAGATGGAATAAGTGAGAGGTTTGGCGCCCCTAAACCGATTTAACCTCTCCAGTGACTTTTGTCACTGACCGTTCCAAGGCGGTATTTCCATTTCCCTCCTAATGCATGCTGGGTTTGTCTTTGTGCGTTTCTTTATGTTTTGATAGTTATGTACATTTGCTGTGTTTCTTGTGTTGCTGTTTGTTCTGTATGTGGTGTGTCCTGCATGACTCATATTTGTACTATATGTATATATGTCGATTGCAAAATATAAATGCAACAAATCCAACAGTAAGAAGGAAATACCAATCCCAATCATAGTGAAAGCCACGTGTCCATATTATAAAATATGTCTATTAACTAGACCGACTATATGTATATATAACACCAGATAATTTTCAACGTCTTACTGATTCTTGCCAATTTACTCAGTGATTATTGAAATGAATTGATAAGGTGGCATCGAAATTTGCAAACAGAAGGGAAGACTCTATTTCCACAATCTAGCATCTTAACTCTTTACCTTACTACGATTTTGTAAACACAAAAGTCCGAGACCAGACGACTCCTTTTTTTCTTTTAAGAACTCAGCTTATAAATATTCGTGATGTCATTATTTCGTATATGAATATTTAACAGAAAAAGGTTTAAGTCTTGTATGCAGACTCCTGTTAACGACACCAGTGTGTATGTATGTACTGGTTAGGGTTTTTATAAAATTCGGAAAGCTTTTACAAAATTTTATTATCGAAATTTACTTCTCATTAGTAATATAACTGCAATTTACAGACGTTACTGCAACGAGGTATTTCTCACCTAGTTTTTTATGGTGATGTTATCTATAAACTTAGGAAAATTCGGGGTCATATCCATTTGCACGATTTGTTTATTAAACACATTAAAACTTTTAGGAAGAAAGTTGACCCTATTATATTTCAACATACTGCGTGTTTGGTTATCGATCCCTTTACAGTCAGTTGCTACGCTTCCCTGTTTGCTTGCATGATGACAGGCCGATGGTGGTACTCTATGATTGTATACTCTTAAACCCGGAAATGGGATGAACTTACGAGACTAATGCATTGCCTTTTCTCTGTCGTGCCCATAACGGCTTCCCTGCAGTTGCTCTGTTTTCAGCAACGTCATTGAGTACATATTTGACGGACTTGTTGTTATGCTATGTTTTACATTTTCTAATGTGATTACTGTGTTCTATGTTGGGGCAAAGTCCGGTGGGGATACCTTTATTTACTATGTTTGTTTAGCTAGGGTGACTTTGAGAAAAGTGTGAGGTTAGGATGTCCGTAAACAGGTTTAAACCCTCAGTGATGGTTTTGCCACACACCGTTCCAAGGCGGTGTGTGTGTTTGTTTGTGTGTGTGTGCGTGCGTGCGTGATTGTGTGTATGTATGTGTGTGTGTTTGTTTGTGTGTGTGTGTTTGTGTGTGTGATGCTATCTATCGATGTTTTGGTGGTGGTTGCGTATGTGGCTTTGCTTGCTTGACTTTACTACTTTTTCTCAAAATAATTTGTGTAATGTTTACTTTAAAATATACATTTGTTGCAAAGTAAATTCATTTTCTTTCCTATAAGATAATAGATAAAGTTCTCTATGGAAACATATGAAACCAGTGAATCTTGCCTTAGGGAGTCGATGCCGTCTTAGCGTAGGCGAGTTATATTACATTCTGAATGTAATTTTAACCCAATAGCGAAAATGTTAATATATACACAAGTCATCTCTAACACTTTGTCATCTGTGAAAGCATACTACCTGCTAAAACTTTGATTTTGTGCATTTTAACTAATTCCGACTCGAGCAAGCTATGAGAAGCTATTGACGTACTGTCAAACAGCTTACATTCTGATGAGGGGCCAGTTATATTACTACTACAACTAATGATAATAACCATAAAATATCATTATTACCAATACTAATAATATAGAAATAATAATAATGATAATAATCTACTCTAACCTCTTGCACTACAACAACTACTGCACTATTTACAACATATGCCAATAGTATGGTGTTACTACAATTAATATAACTACCACTTCTTCAACTTAATGCAGCTTTGACTATGTTGCTCTGCTAGCATCTTTAACTCCATCTATTTTATGCACAACCACTGTTACTACTATAACGATTACTACTACTATTACATTATACTATTATAACTACCAACACTGTCTATTGTACTATTAGGACTGCGTTTGTCTATCACATCCATAACAACTGTTACTGCTACTTCTGCTATATCATATACCTATACGACCAGGTAACTTATTAACTTTCGAGTGGCTAAAAGCAGTTAAGTGCTAATATCAATCACTATAACCATTACTACTTAAACTTATACAAGTAATGTTACCACTATTATTAAACGTAATAGTACCGTCACTATTACAAGCAACACTACAATTACAAAAGGCACCACCACCACAACAATAAACATTTGTATGACATCTACTACAAGCATTACACCCACCGGAACTGCATGTATTATTCCTACCTCAACTACGAGATTACACCCACCACAGTTATATGTATTACTACCACCACTACTGCAAACACTACTCCCACCGCAACTACATGCACCTCCCAACACAACTACATGCACTACTACCACAACTACTACAAACACTACTCCCACCGCAACAACATGCATTACTCCCACCACTACTACAAGTATTACTACAAACTTTCTGAAAGTATGAGAGCCTTCGAACCAAAGCAGCAATGTAAAAAGAGAACATTGCAGACTCGGTTCTTTATTGACTATGTTCATGAGTAGATCAGAACATATAACAACACTGAGAGTGAAGTACGGAGCGACTTTTTACTATATGCAATACTACGACTACTTTACAAGCAACACTACCATCACTATTACAAGCAATGCTACCGCCACTACTCCAATCAATTATATGACCGTCACCATATGCCCTATTTCCACCGCTACTGGAAGAATTATTATCACCACTAATGCAAGCAATACTATCGGAATTACTACAAAGTTTACTATTACCGCTACTACAAGCAGTTTTACAACCATTTATAAGACTTATTCAAATAAATACTAGTACAATGTACAGGCAATATAAGCAACACTTATACGAAACGCACTACCACGGCTCTTACTGCTAGTATCTACAGTGCTACCACTACTACTGCAAGCAACACTAACAACACTACTACAAGAAATTTCACCGTAATTCTTTTATCATCTTCACTGTCAGAATACACTATCCATTGCAGATTTTGGTTAATGTTTCCTTTCCATTTTCCTTGAATAACATAATCAGAAGGAATTTTGTCAAAGACATAAGCAGATGCATAGTTCCGAAGACATAATTGGGTTAAATGTACAAAAAAAATTTCCCAAATTGGGAAGCTAACAAACTGTACAGTTTTATCTTTTATTAATATTTTATTTCACCAAATGAATGCTTAAAATATACATCTGTACTACTAAAAGAACGAGCTCGATTGTTTGTCGGATTTGCCGTAAATATGGCATAACGTACATATTTGATAATGTTATGTGCGGGCAGCTTACACATTGAAATTGTGTTATTTGACATCGAAAAAGCATTAATATCAGCAATTTGGATACAGACAGAGTAATTCCCCTACCTACAGAAATAGTCCATCTAAAAATAGACGGGAAAAGACCTTCCAATGTGAATGACGATTGGCGAATATTCCGATACGGACACAAACGTATTATTTATTTGTTTGTTTTGTTTCTCCTTTATTATTTGTTGACAAAACACTAGACGGTTTGTGACTGTTTATACGGATAGACCAACTTATTTTGGAACAAAACATGATCGACTCTCGTGTAAAGCAAACGAAGCGACTACAGCGATTCTTTATATTTAAAACCCTTAGCAAACTGCAATGTTTTCAACATAGCTGTCTTGGTGCAGTGGATATGTCTCTGGGCTTGCATGTGCGGGGTCTTGAGTTCGATTCTAACCAGTAACCAACATTTTTTTTTTCTAAAATTACTGTCCGTACAAAACAACAATAAATATTATTAATAACATGTAATTATTAACATACAATTGAAAATGAATAAAACATTAAAAGAAGATTAGGAACGCATATGGAGAAGCAGGCTGCTTGCGCAGAAATACTAATAACCAATAGCGTAGGTAATATATACAGTGCAAAAAAGGTTGCCTTTTCAACAGTTATCAGCGTTATAGTTATTACTTGACCAAATTATTACTTGACTCCGTGCATATTACGTATATATTCGTATGTATTGGTATGTATGGTAATCGAATTCATCCGAGTATAGCCGGAAACGCTAACGGAAATTGATGAGTCTCAGTTTAAAATGGTCAAGTAATATATTGTGCATTGCAAGTAACAGCAAGAAAATTTGATATAATTTTGAAAGAAGCTGAACCTTTGCACAAACCCTATATACCGCCTTATATTGATCTTATTATTAAGGACAGCAACGGTGCCAAACGATTTTACAATGCTTTGAATATAAATAAAACTGAGCCAAAATGTATTTACACTTGGAATAACAAATTAACAGCACATACCCCGGATAAAAAATGGAGAGACATATTTTCGCTGCCATTCAAAATTATTACCGATACACAAATACAGTGGTTCCAGGTAAGAGTCATTCATAGACTTTTAGGAGTAAATTCATACCTCACTAAAATGAAATACACGGACGATCCACTTTGTACCTTTTGTAAAAGTAATCGGGAAACGATTGAACATCTGTTTTGGCACTGCCCAATTACCTTAAACCTAATACAAAATATGTTTGATCTACACCATTTCAGAGAATTAAGTTTAGAAATTATGTTATTTGGATACTCAAATACTTTAGATACAGCTTATGATCTCGTGCTCATGTTCTTCAAAATGTATATTTTTCAATGCAGAAACCTGAAATTTCTTCCAACTGAGCAAGGTGCAAAAAGATACATATCTTTTAAATACAATCTGCTTAGCCAGACCGCCGTACAAAATAGCAACGAATATAAATTTAAAAAAACATGGCAAAATATAGAACATCTGTTGGAAAAATCTTAAAATACAGTGTGTTTTAGACGAAGATCTTAAAATATCAGTGTACTGATACATGTAGGATGTAAACAATGAAAGCATAATAAACAAATAACCGGCCTGGCAGCTAAGTGGGTTTTTTTTTTGGTTTTTTTTTGTCTTTGGTGTGTGTGGGTTTTTTTTTTTTATTATTATAATTTTGTTTTCATTTTCTTTGTTCAGTATGTTAATATTATAATTCAGCTGAACAGGTTCTTGCAGCGACTGCCTTTGAATGATTCTTCTTAGACAAAAAGATTAAAATGATCATAAAAGATTTGAATCAAAACTAGTAAGATGAGAGCCTTATGTCTAACACTAGCTTAACATTTAAATGTATAACAACTCATTACAAAAACGTTGTTATCGTTATATTCGTTATATGTACGATATCCATTCTTTACTGCTTCTTGCATGTGGCTTTGCCTGCTTGACTTTACTACTTTTCCATTTGTAAATTTGTGCTTTGTATGCAGGTTTGTAAGATGTGGAGGGGGATGGTTCTCCGACCCTCACACATCAAATGGACGGGGAAAATAAATGAGGTCCCTCGCTGCAGGGCCTGAAATGAGAAAAAAACAAAAACAAAAAAAACACTTTCATATATTTACCTCATTATTTCACACCATGACAAACAATGTAGGCCTAAATACTGGTCAACAGAACTTATTAAAATATTGTATATCATAACCAAAAAAAAAAGTAATATATTGTTTTGTTTACAAACGAGTAGGAAATAAATTGACAGACGGAGAGCAAAACAGCTGATGCGTCCTCGGCCAAATCGGCCCAAAGCTTAAATACGTGTGCAGTTCTCGCAGACTGTCATTGTCCCATATCCCATATCCCATATGCATATGTTACCGTAATTGTTTTAACTGTTTTAATGCAATCAATTCTATTGTTTTCCAAACAAAAGTGTACTAACGAGAATGACAGACGGAGAGCAGAATTTGCTGAAACGCCCCTCGGTCAAATCACTTCGGTCATCACTGATCATAATGTTGCCTGTTTTCACAGACAGAGAGACTGAGACTAGCACAGTACCATTTTTGAACATGCATACAGTCCTTTTTTATGCTTCATTTAGACGGATTTTACTCTTTAGACGGACTTCGACGTCTTTGCATATTATATACTTTACAGAGTCACTGATAAAAGTGCATGGCTGTCGAATGCTATTTGAAGCATTTATTATAATCTGGAAAATGTGGTATAAGACTGTACCGTTCTGAAAGAGAACTCCTTAGTGATTTTAAAGGTTTTTTGTTGAAATAAGATTGTTACTTGCCTACAAAACTGTTTTTAAATTTATTCATTTTCACAGTATCATAATATCAATTACATTTATAAGGAACTAAATTTGCTGAAACGACGACGTTCTCTTTGCAGCTTTAACAAAAAAACAGTAAGGACATTGTTTGAAATTAGATAAGCATCTTTACTATCTTTACCGTTAGGCCCACTTGCTCCAGATTTTAAATGAATCCTTTTTAAGGTATTGATTACAATCATTTATTTAATCACAAACCAAACACATCGGATTTAGCTGTTACTCTTTACCAAGTAGTATTTTGAGAAATCGTAACAGCATAATTAATAAACCGTTGCTTAAATGGCACTTAAATTAGTGCTCTTAATATTTTTTGTAGTAAACATTTATTTGGTTTTACATGACGTAAGTAGTATTTCAGTTTACTTACAAGCTGCAAGCCATCCTTACCTGACAGATTAGACTAAGGCATGGATCAAACCCAGTGCTATGAGAAGCAAAGTAATTGTCATTTAGGGACTCCAACTACTTGACCATCGAGGCCCTTTTGAGCTGAATGTTATATTTGTGTTATATACAATATATTTAAATTCAAATACCGGTACATCATTGTATAAGCAGCACTTGAGCGGGTCTTTTTCTGTGCTATTATAACATTATCTACTACGGTGTATAGAAGTCTATAAGATAAAGTGTTTACCCTTACATAGACTCTGCTTTTTCCGCCGATATTTTGTCCTGTAAACTAAACACTTTAACATAAAACATAAGGTTACACTATAATTAATAACGATATAGGAAAAGCATTGTAGTAATTGTACTATGCAATTCACCAGAATGTACCAAACACTCTGTCGGCGCCAGCGCGGGCTCTTTTCTAGTGTTATATATATAAATATAATTTTACGACCTACCATAGAGGTATTGGGAACCTTTATATAATTTACATTGTTTCCATATAGCATTAAATTTTACTTTCTTATTGTGGTTCAGGCACATGGTAAGTGTAATAAGAGTGAAATTAAGAGTATAAAATAGAAGAGAAGAAGTGTATGTTGTTTTGGTTTTTTCTTCATCAAATTTAGACATGTATATTGTTTGCAAAGTGTTGCCATTTTAAGTTATGAATTTCCTATTTGTCATGGTCTTTGGCAATTTGCTTTTCTATTTCGATTTCTGTCTCTTCAGAATTTATAATCTTCACAACAGCAGGTGTTAAGTGCTTGTGTGGCGGCAGTAAAACGTCGCCCCGTACTTCATGCTCAGTGTTGTTATACCTTCTGATAAATCGAGATCATGAATTTCAGTACATCTTGTTCTGCAAATTGAATACCGTTTAAGCCGGTGCAAGGGGGCATGAGCAGTGTTGCACTTTCAATTACTGCTCATGAACAGACTCAATAAAACCGAGTCTGCAATTTTCTCTTTTTGTGTTGCAATTTTTGCTTTCGGGGGATCACCTCCCTTCAGTATTTATTTAAAAAATATCTCTTAATTCAATTCAATTAAATTGTTAATATGCAATTAGGCCTCCGGCCTATACACAAGTAACATAATACAATACAAAGTTAAATACATATGCATGTTTGTGAGATGTGTATCAAAATCAAACTGACTTATGATACATGCAATCGTTTAATCAATGCAAATATGTATCAATAGTTAGACACAAGCTGGAATGCGCTTAGGAAATATACCAGTTGCATTGTAAAAAAGCTTATTACAGACGCCATGGTTTGTTTACCTGTTAACATAGGTTATATCCCAATCAACTTTTGTATACATAGGATATAAATTCATACGCAATACAACACGGTTCCCTTACTCAGCATTGTTTACAATATCTCTATGCAAGGTAATCGTTTCTCTCTTTGAATGCATAATAGATAATTTTGGCACAAATTCTGTATCCACGGATGACATCAAACTATAGAACTTTGCTATAGATGGATATTTTGAATAGATATCAGATATGTATTTCTCACGTAAGCTATTGTATAATGAACACACAAGAATGAAATGAAATTCATCCTCTATGTAGCTATTACATCAAGGACAGGTTCGAAACTCTGCTGAAATACCACAATGCCTGCCTTTTTCAATCATCAAACAGTGAGCTGAGCTTCGAAAATTTATCATACTGGCTCTAAATTTAGCAATGCCAACAACATAAATATATTTTTCAGGGATAAAATCCTGCTTGAAGCCAACATAATGCTTTAATTTGCTTGTATTGTATATACTGGTCTTTAAGGCGCTGAAGATACTCAGACATAAATAATTGATGATTAGGAACATTTTGTGATTCCCATACGTATCCAAAACCAAGCTTGTTCTCAAATCTATGACCCAAATTTTATAGCCTAGCCTATCATAATGGATTAGCATTTCATAGCACAAGCGGACATATCTGTTTCGTGGCATCGATAATAGTCTTAACCAGAATCTTATGCACCTTTTTGCGGCAAAAAATGCTCATTGGGTATCGCCCCAGATCTCCCATTACAGCATCATTAAATGCTTGAGTATTTGCTTTTAGTAATCTTTTTCATGCAAAGACGTGTACATTGTCAACACATGACATGTGTGTCAACCCCCAAAGTTCTGATCCATATAACAAAAAAGAGGCAATCTTTGAGTCAAAAAGCTTGAAACACGTTTTATATGGCAAACACGAAAACTGGTGTAGTGAACTGAAAAGACTAAGCAGTGCACATTTGCTTTACTAGATGTCTATCTGCCATTCTATCTATTGAAAGACGATTGGTAAAATTTATATCCACATATGTAAAGAAGTTCACGACATCAAGTTTATTGCTGCTATATGTCCACTGTTCACAGTTTGTCAATCTACCGCCCCTTTTAAAGACCACCACCTTAGTTTTTGCACAATTTACATTTGACAGAACTTCTGTAAAACGTTTAATATTTGAGATAATTCTGAAAGTAC
Source organism: Azorinus chamasolen (assembly GCA_963576725.1). Taxonomy (NCBI): domain Eukaryota; kingdom Metazoa; phylum Mollusca; class Bivalvia; order Cardiida; family Solecurtidae; genus Azorinus; species Azorinus chamasolen. The sequence goes on along the minus strand of OY755251.1, from coordinate 23,067,074 downwards.
TTATAGTTTGGTTTGCCGATCTGGCTTAACTGTTTTGCCACACTGGATGTTCTCAGGTTGAGATAACTAAACATCCTGTTTTTCAAGGTTTCTTTTTTCATTCAGAATGAACCGCCATATTGGTTCATTTGACGTGATGATAACGGGTTTCCTTGTCATGAGCTGGGCAGGTCTGTTCTTAATGTTTACGTAGGTAGGTTCCCCTCCTAGCACATTTTTGTAGTGCTCTGCTTCCTGTGGCATGGTGAGTGACAACTCGTTTATTTGTAGTAATGGCTTATATATGCATTCACTGAAGGGAAATTCCTTACTGGTTACATGTGAACCGTAGAGGTATGCAGGAGGAATCAAGCCGAGGAGGAAGTACGTTTTCCCTGCGATACTTCTGCCTTGTAGATACAGTGTTTTTTTGTTTGTACTGTTCCTGAATAGGCAGTATATCTGTAGCATTAAAACGCATGGGTTGATTCCTTGTTCTAGGCACCATCCTATGTAATAGCGTTGCGTCTCTTCCTGTGTCAATGTCTTTCCTTCTGTTGGTTCTGCTAAAGTCATGAAGATGTTATAGTACGACCTGTTGTCCGTCATTCTGATCTCGCCATATTCTTGCTACGTACTTTTGTAGGCTCGTGCCCAGTTCTGGTTGCGCGTCATGTCTTGCAAGACTTGTCTGTCTTGCTCACATTAAGGGTTAGGGTTAGGGTTAGGGTTATTTTTTGTGTCTTTTGTATGAAGTTAAACCGTTCAGTGGTTTTGTACTTCAGCATGAGGTGGAGTAAAGTTTCTATATGTTTGAATAGTACTTGTTGTTTTATTTGTGTGATCTTTCCTCCTTTTGCTGTGGCTGTATCTGATTGGTCTAGCATTGTGATCAGGGTTTCGTCATTGCATCGCACGAATATTCGCGGTTGTTTGGGCATATATTTGGCGAAAGCTTCTGGGATTCTTATCTTCTGGGATTTCAGTTCATGTGTCTTTTCCAGTGTCTTTTTTAATTTTCTGTAAGGCCATGTTTGCTGAACATGAGGCTCTTTTGTCTTGGGCCTGGCCATGATATGCAAGTGTCTGGTGTGAAACGTACACATCGGGCCTGCGTCTCCATCATGATATGAAACGGCGCAGGGTACCTCGTTGATATAATACTTGATTGCATTGATAGTTTCTTGTTCTTTCGTGGTCAGGTTGCCGTATATTGGCATGGGTATTTTCCATTTTGTGACTTGTGTACTTGTCAGTGGTCCGTGTGTCTCTGGATTGTGGCTGGACGTCATGAGACTACCGTCTGATCTTCTTTGTTCTTCATTATTTCTGATATATGGTATGTGCGGTTGCAATGCCCTGTTGTCTAAACTTTCTGGTAGGTCCAGTATAATGATGCTGTAGTCGCTCATCTGAAATTTATAAAGTTTGGTTTTTGTATCTTAGTGTTTGCCGTGTGCCTATTTCTAGTATGGGTTTTAAATGTATGTTTCCTATGCTTACTTCTAAGTCTCTTTTTGTTGTGATTGCATCTGTTTTTATTTGTTGTATGGCTATTTTTACTGTATGTATTGTGTCTGTTACTGATTGTATTGTTTGTGATATATTGCTGATTATTTCTGTTACTTCTCTTATTTTTGAGGGCATTGTTGTTGCGTTGTCTGTTGATAGCTGTTTTGCATATTTGCTATTGATAATGCGTCTGCTGCTGATGATGATGTTGTGCTTAGTACGTCCCATATGCTTGTGCCGTCGTCGTTGTCTTTTAAGTCGTCTATTTCGTCTTTGTTTTTGTCTATGTCGTGTCTGTATACTAATTGTGCTGAATGTATTGCGTCCATTCTTGTGTCCTGTTTGTCTTGTGATGTTTCTAAGTTTCCTGTTTTTGTTTCTTGGTCACTTTGTTGTGCTTCTAGTTCGGTCATTTGTACCTGTTGACTGTCTGCTTCTGTTTGTACTGTTGTGATTCTTGTGTTTTGATTTTGTAATTGTGTTTTCATGTTGTTTATACTGTCTTTATTGTTGTCCAGTAGTGCTGTTATTTGTCTGATTTGTCTGTTTGACTGTGTGTGTTTTGTCATCATGTATGCTAGTCTTTTCTTGGCAAATTGTATTGTGTTTACTAGGTATACACATATTGTTGTCCATGGTGTGTCTTCTTCTTCGTAGTCGTCATTCCAGTAGAGTTCTAGTTCTCCGTCACCGTATCTGTCTATCTGTAGGTTTATGTCCTGTTGTGTAAGTCTGAATACACACCTTTTTAGAGCTGTGTTGTTTGACAGTGAGAAGTTATAATGTCTCATCTGTAGTTTCACCATTTGTATGTACTGGAGGGGATTTTCTTCTCTGTCTATTATACCGTCTACATTGTGTATGAATACGCGGCCCAATGTTTTCCCCTATGTTGTGTGTCGTTGTGACTCCTACGGGGTACGCGATGCCTATATACATGTTTTTGTCTGTGCTCGTGGACGGTAAGTACCGGCTTACTTTTTGTGTGTTCTCTGATACATTCTCTCATACTACATGACTGTATAACTTTTTCCAGTCCGTTGATGTTTCCAAATTCAATTGATGTCCCAGTCTGTTCGTAATCGATATGACGTTTTGTACTGGTCTGTGTGCGGTGTACGGTGTCAGGTATCTGTCTGGTTCCGGTCTGTCGTGGTATGCTTTCGGCGGATCCTTGTCTATTCCGAGGGGGTTGTCGGGGTCGGACATGTCGACCAGACGTCTGCATCTGAAGTTGTCAGATTTAAGGCTTTATTTTGTGATTCTGCATTGTCTTGTGTGGGTACTATTTCTGAGGAGTCTTTCAGTAATGTATTTGCTACTAGGTCACTGTTTGAATTGAATGTCAGTCTGCAGGGCAAGATTGTGTCGTCTAACTGGTCGTTTATGCAACCCTTAGTTACTCTAAGTCTTTTTCTTTTCATTACTTCACAGTCCATTTCTTCTGTTGTTAACTTTCGTTTTTTGAACTGTAATTTTATAGGTGTACTGGCCCCTAGTGGAGTGAGTTCTGTCGGTGTGTCATTTATGTTTTCTACACTTGTGTCAAATTTTGTTTTCATTTCGTCGTTAATTAGTCTTACTAATGGAGTTCTCTGTCGTTTTGGTGTTTTTCTGTTATTCATTTCATCTGATATGTCCATTGTATTGTTTTGGTGTTTGTATGCCATGCCTACATAGGGCATTGTGAGTAGTCTGGGTCTGTTAAAGTTCATGTTTTGTCTTGGTATTTTGACTCTTTCCCAGTCATCTTCTTTTAGCAGTTGTTGTGATCTGCCATTGAATTGAAGTAGCTTGAAACCTAAGTTTGGTATGGATTTGTATTCTATTTCGCAGAGGTATGTGCATTTTATTTTTGCTACTATTTTTAGTGCTCCTGTTTCTGTGTGATAGTCTTCTATTTTGGCCAATAACATTTTGGTTTGGTCCAAGAAGTTGCGGTTAACCAGTGTTGACATGTTTGCTTCTATATTTCCTGTGTCTGTTGGGCAGCCCCTCTGTTTGAATCTATTTGCAAATGCTACATCTAATAATTCTGTTGTGTTTATGTTTCCTATTGCATACCATCTACATATTGCACTGTCGTACACTGTCTCATATTTCAATGACATGCCTGGTAACATTCTAGTTATTTCTAAGATACCATTGACTTCTGAGAATTTATCCCGCTGTATTTGAGTTGGGTCTAGATTGTCCCCCGCCGATTGGAGGAATTCTACACCCAAGTCTATTACACAGCGTTTGAGCATTCCTTGTTGTTGTGAAGTTGGCAGTGGTCTTTTGAGTTTATTATTAACGTCGTATAGACTGTCATTAATAACTCTAGGCCTTACTCCTGCTAAACCGAAATATCTTTGCTCGTCTTTCATTATCAGAAGTCCTGGTTGTTGTACAGATTGTGAACTGACATTCCCGGGGTTTGAGCCGCTAAGTGCTTCTTGTATTGGCTGGTAGTCTTCTATTGTTATACCGTGCCTTAATAGTCTAAATGCACTTGCATTGTTCCAGCATTGTGGCGTCATGCTTGCATGGCATGTGTCATATGCTAGGTACTAGGCTCCGAGGTCTACTGCTATTGAAGTTTTGCCTGTGTTATCTACGTATATTCCAGCACTATCTCTGTCACTTATTTGAGACATAGTGCCAGAATGTTTTACTGTAAGTTTTTGTGAAAGGTTTACATGTAGCTTGTTTATGTATTACTTCCGGTGGTGGCGCTACTGTAGCTGCGGCGACCCCGACATTGCCTTGTGACTCTGGTTCGGCAGACATTTTGTACTTACTATTTACGTCTGTTCTATCCAAATTCTGTCTCCTATTTCCACTAGATTTATAGTGTATCCACTTGAATATAATATCCTCACTATTCTACCGAATGTATGTCCATATATCGATAGCTGGTATGTCTCTATAATGAATTCCCACTTGAATGTTGAAAAACACGTCTCTATCATAACGATTCTAGTTCAGTAATGGCGTTACTGTCTTCTCTGCTTTCTGATTGGCTTATTTTTTTCCCGTCCGTATTTCTGTTCTTCTGATTGGCTGATTCAAACTTGTTTTCACCATGGTGATGACCTCGTTTGTTTCCGTTCTTTTCCGGTCTTTGTTCGTTAGTGTCTTTAGAGTTATCTACCTTTTCCTGTCTTTGTTTCTTTGCTTAGCGTTAGTATATTAGTTTAGCATTAGTTATGGAAGTTAGACATATGAGAGGACACACTCTTAAGGAAATGTTGCGTTAGTTTCTTAGTTTATATGCGGTTAGTTTCAGAACTATCGCAACATTTCCTTAAGAGTGGGTGGGGTATATGGCTAATAGGTGGCGCCCCTGACTAATGTAGGTGGCGCCACCCTACATTAGTCGGGGGGGGGGGGCACAAGGGATATGATGATTTATATGCGGATATATAGTATTTATTTCAATGCTACCCCCCCCCCCCCTGAGAGAGTGTCCTCTCATCTGGGTAAGTTGGTAAGCTAATATACTAACGCTAACGAGTAGTATTAGTGTAGCAGCCAAGGGAGGTAACTGCCGTTTATTAGTGAAGAGCAACAAAGGGAGATCACTCCAACTGAAACAAAGGGAGATCACTCTAATGACAATAAAGGTAGATAACTCTAACAGAAAATCCAAGGGAGATAATTAAGTGTATTTAAGCAGTGAAAACTGCTAGCAGTGTAATACTGACTGCCAATCCGATGAATACAAGTGCTGCCATAATTATTGGCCTGGTAGCTGCTATTGATTGTCAAAAGCTGTCGTCCGTGTCGTCGTCGTCTGGGGAACTTGTGATTTGGGGGTCCCAATCTAAACCAAGCTGGTTTTGAGGGGGGTTCTGTCATTGGGGAATAATTCAGTAGCCAAGTTGGATGTGTATTCTTCCTCTATAATCCTTCTGGTATTCCTCCAGCGTCTAGGGGCGTCGTCAAATCTTCGTGCTAACAGAAAGTCGTCGGGAGACAGAGTGTCTGGGGTGGGTTGTAAGTCGCCGCTTTGTTGGGCGTTTTATTCGATTGTACTTGTATTGTACAGGTTGTCGTCATCCTTATGGTCATAAGGCTTTACAATGTTTGTGGGAGGAGTGGCCATGTTGTACGTCTCTAGGGGCGCCGGTCTGCCTCTGGGACTGGGCATTGGTGGCGTCATTGTCAGAGGGGGGGGGGGATTCTGGGACTGGGGCGTCTGAGTCCGAGTTTTCTATTGTCAGGTTTATAACTACGTTATTGAGCACTGAGTTATTTACTGAGTTTTTTAGAGACATTGCCGTCTGTGTCACTGTCACTGTTTATAATTACAAAGCTCTCTTCCTGTAAGAGCAGTGGTTTGACTTCGTCCATTTCCATGGCTATCTCCATGTCGTCATCGTGTTCTGGTTCTGGTCCTTCGTCCGATTCAAATAGGTAGGCCTTGGTGTGTAAGTCGTCATCCTCTGTTATGTTGGTTTGTTGCAGAATGTTCTCTATGTATTTGAGATAATTCTGAAAGTACTTATAGTTTGGTTTGCCGATCTGGCTTAACTGTTTTGCCACACTGGATGTTCTCAGGTTGAGATAACTGAACATCCTGTTTTTCAAGGGTTCTTTTTCATTCAGGATGAACCGCCATATTGGCTCATTTGACGTGATGATAACGGGGTTTCCTTGTCATGAGCTGGGCAGGTCTGTTCTTAATGTTTACGTAGGTAGGTTCCCCTCCTAGCACATTTTTGTAATGTTCTGCTTCCTGTGGCGTGGTGAGTGTCAACTCGTTTATTTGTATTAATGGCTTATATATGCATTCACTGAAGGGAAATTCCTTACTGGTTACTTCCAATCTGCAAAATAAATGTAAAGTCTCCACTGTAGTTTCCAAAGCGACGGTTTATTATATAACACCCATATGGTTTACAAAATTTTATTAACTCACGACCGACCTTATTTACTATTTTATTCACTGATATTTCTACCTATATCCCCATCAAGTATATCTATAAAATCACAAAATGCAGGGATATATCTTTATTTGCATATAGTATTGTCAATAATGTCAGACGTACGGTCATGGAAATCTCCACTTAGGAGTAGTTCATATTTAGATATCTCAAAGTCACTCAATAAGTCTTCTAATTGTTGCAGAATTGAGATTCTACAAGTTTCATAAACTGGAGAGTTCCCAGGGGAGAATATATAGACTTGCATACAAACCGTCTTTATCAAATGGGAATAATGCTGTATCTAATAAAAGTATCACACCATGTGCGAAGTCACAGCAGGCCTGTTTCAAATATTTTGCAATACAGCTTTTGACATAAACTAAAACACCACCCATAGCACGACCACCTGCTTCAGATGTTTTTGCAATGCACGTTAACCCTGTGTTTTCCTGAAAAAAAAAGTTTGAACATAATCATAATCTAAATCCCAAGTTTCTTGGATTCAAAAATATCAAAAGTGTTAAGAAAGCCTAAAATATCAAATTCCACAATTTTATATTTAAGACCACCAGCATTCCATGTTAGTATTTTAAGTGTACAATTGTGTCGTGAAGGGCTTTGGCCGGCCTCCTATGCAGTCCCTCCAATCGCACCTTGATTACCTTGATCACTATTTACATTGTCCACATCAACCACTTCCACTATGTCTACCATCATTTGCATATTTAAGATCACCAACCTTACATTTAGCTTGCTTAAACACCCTGTACCTGATCGCTCCTAGCATATGTAAACGTTTTACGATTTTTAAAATAACCAATTAGACCGCGGGATTTGGCCTCCTTGAGCTGTGGACGCTGAATGAATGTGAGGGTCCGTTGTCTCGAAGAGCAGCCCTTTGATTAAATACTTTAAATTTGTCATCGCTACATCTGAACTTCACAATCACCATTCGTGCAAACTCTTCATCACTTTCATCGTCATCATTATCATTATCGTCATCATTTTCATTATTGATCGTATTAAGACATTTTTCACCAACACGCCGCGCAGATAATATGGCATCCTCAGGGAGCTCTTCATCAGCCGCGACATATAACACCATATCCGTTGCCAATTGTATTAGACCTTCTCAATCCGATTCTGTTTCTTTTAAACCAAAAATTCGCAAATAATTCTTAAGCCTGTTTGATTCGATAATATTCAACTGCTGTTCTATGAGACCCCGGTGCCAATCATGATATTCGTGTTTTCAGAATCTTCTCTGTGTTTCAATGGGAATCGGCACCAGAGTCGGGCCCAGGTTCGGGATTCAGCTCGACATCGCCAGACAAGTAGATTACCTCGACAGAAAAGTCACATATTGTCCCCCATACTCCGGACATGTATATTAAAGCATTTAATGTTCGGTAGAGCTTTAATTTGCACATATATGCATAATCTTAAACAAAAAGTATAATTTGATTTCTTCATTAAGCAGTTTGTGGTTATTCCCAGAGATATTGTTATAAAACAAGTATTGTCTGCTGTACACTTAGCTAGCTGATTCAAAAGTTGTTGTGTAAAAAAGCAACTGTTCTATTATAATTTCCAAATCTCTAACCCCCTCACCTAACCATTTAACGTATAAACATATTACCACTTATTTTTTAACTTTGAATCTGGGTTATAAACCGCCTGTACATGTGAAACATCAGTATTAGTTTTATTGTGTTTATTTGTACTGTTTGTATTTTTGTAAATACTGGGAAATGAAATTAAGTATGAGTGTACCTTTTTGATTTTCTGTGCTTTAAATCTTGGGATAATTTTTTAAGAAATTTTATATTGTTTACTTTGCAAACATTCAGCGTCTATATGAGACACATGTTTGTTACTAGGTAAATGTGTTTTGTATCTTGTAAATGTAATTTTTATTGTAAACCGCAACAGAGTTGGCAGCGATAAAACAATAGAAGGTAGTTGCTTATGACAGAATGGACGCAGTTTTTATTATGTAGTTTACATCTACTTGACGAAAAGACCAAATATTAAGTGTTTTGAACGTTATATATTTACAGCAGAATCACTTTGAGATTATCTGAACTTTACATTGTAAGCAAATAAATCAGGCGACGGCATTTTTTATTATTTTTCTGTTCCAGAAGAAGACAAGTCTTATATGATCATTTTTATGTAAAGACCTGACGTGGTGTCATGGAAAAAGACAATGTCTCATGGGAGCTTTTTTTATAAACACCTCACGTGGTTTCATAAGTTGTTTCATAAAGCTGTGAAGAATCAAGCCTCCTTAATTTTTGTTGTCTGTGGCAACGTTTATTCAATGTGTTTAGAAGCTATCGATCGAGTGTTATGCAGGCTTGATCTATATGTCAAGCATGTACTAGACGTCTCGCAATCAATGATGTTTGCAAATGCAAGGTCGTGATCAGGGATACATGTATACAGTGTATCAGCTGTTGAATTTAAAAACACTTAACTTCACAGTTTGACAAATGGCGTGTTTAAGGACAAATAGACAGAGCTATACTCAATCGGAAATGTCACCACTACTATTTTAAACCTTTTTGCACACCAAACCGGGTTATGGTTCATATATTATTCATATATTAGTATTATGATCAATAAATTATTTGCATTGCAAACATAACCAAAACGATTCACCCAAGGACAATCACGATAACTATTAGTCACTCTCCGATGTCGCCACACATATACAAAAGGCTCCTAGTTTGTTTATTTCTGACAGCCAAATAGGAGAGAGTCGAGTGATTGTTTAATCTCAACAAGAAATTTGAGCTAAATAGTTATATATACCCCTGCAGTTTAGCAAAGTTTATGTAGTAAACATTTCGCTTGAAAGAAGGTCTTGCAGTCCCTGTCTTTGCGATTATGCATGTGTGCGTTATGCTGTTTGCTGAATACTTCTTGTACAATTAAGAGATATGAACAAGATTGTTTACGAATTGTAATTTACCTTTAACGTATGCATATTTAATTTTAAAGGATTGCTCTTTCAACCTCCGTAAATTTATATTTACCAACGGACATTTTCGAACATATTCGGAGCAGATGCATCTTTATATTTAAACAATACTCTCGATGCAAGTGTGACGATCGCAATCGCAGTGAGAAGATCAATAGCAGTAAACCACGGATGTCAGTTAAACCCTGCTTTGCTTTTTGACTGAAGGTATCCAGGTCCTTGCAATAACACAATTCAACCACTCACGTTACGTGGCTACGTGGCCATTTTAGTGTCGCAATGTGTGTCCTTCAACTTCAAACTGTACTATATTGTCGCATTGCCCTAGAGTCAGCCCAACCGATATATGCTCTCTAGTAAGGCATTTGGTGATGTTATGTCTTGAATAAGTCATGATGCCATATGTTGCCTGTTGTGTTTGATTTAATGACGCAGCTATGTTACCGGTGTTGATCATGCATCTTCGTGTGCATTGAATAGGTTGTTATAGAGTTTCTTTATGTTCTACATCCTTTGACACTCCATGAACGTTTTGGTGTCGCATTGCCCTAAATGATGTTGCTGTGAACCAAGCAACGAACAATTTGTGAAGGTCGTGTGCAAGCGTGCATTTCATTTGTGCCTCTGGCGTTGATGTGATCTGTCATGTATCGTTTTTAAATTTCCTGCCTGAATTAAATTCTATTTTTATACACTTTTACATGCCGACCGGGAAAAGCCAGGTAGTAGATCGTTAGTTACATGGTTATCGTCTTATATGCATCGCCGTCTCTTATCTTCCATGATAATAGTTGATTATGCCCGAATATAGTCTTGAAGTATACATCGGATCTTTTTCATAAATTCCCGGGGCATATAATATCCACAGGAGGTTCGTGGTCCTCTAATTGATCTATAATAAAACAGTTTTCTTATCTCACAGCTGTCATTTCTGCACCATTTCGGGAACAGTTGTTCGCCGTATGGGTTTCAGTAAGAATCCGTCGTCAAACCGGCCATTTACGATGTGCAGTTGTGCTTCACAATTTCGAATCAGCCTCCTTATGCACCCCCACCGTTGTCAGATTTATTATGCCAAGATCAACAAGAAAATCATTGATGCACAGCATCAAAAGGCGCGTATTACTGAATAATAATAAAACCTATTTTATATCACATTTAAGTAATGTTAACAAAATGTTTAAATGTTTTAGATCTACTCATGTGGCCTTAGTAATAAAACAAAGTTCTTCATTTCATCACAAAGGGTCCTTGAAACGGCAGCCATTTCAGTCGGGTGGCCCTAGTTATACAATAACCCTTTCAGTCTCACACTGGACCCCTTACCCCCTTTCAGGTTAAATATTCGTGTATGATATAATGACATCGTGAATATTTATTAGCCCACTTTTTATAATGACATTAGCACACAGATATCCAGTTTCTAATCAGAACAGTTTCTTAAGTTCACAGCTTATTTCATGTCTAAAGTAATGCTGAAAACTCCTGTAGGTATTTTAGACATGACAGTATTCATTTCATAACAACTCTGTACTGTATGCAGCTGTATGTCTAAATGGAATGCCAAAGAATAGCATATGTAACTGTATCCTTGACACTTTGAACCTAGATTTACTGGCCATCTCATCAAGATCCAAATTGTCTGACGTACAGAAACACTAAATTTCCATGTAAGTGATATTATGACGATTAATTAGCGGCATTTTCATAATGAAATTTGAACACTGCAAGTTTTTACAATGGCCGAAACGTTTGCATCAGATCTATATTAGTTCATAAGTAAATAATTACTGTAATTAACACACACTCCGCTTTTATACTATACATTTGCCAGGTTGACGAAACCACTATCCATTTTGTTCATAAATGGAAAAGTAGTAAAGTCAAGCAGGCAAAGCCACATGCAAGACGCAACCACCACCAAAACACCGATAGACAGCATGACACACACACACACAACCACACACCCAAACGCACACGCACACACACATATGAAATGAACACAGAAAACACCAAAAGACACACAAGAAACAGGGACAAACGTTCCACAACATGAACAAACCACAAGCACAAAGACGCAAGGCAAACAAAAGGAAGGGTGACAAAGAGAGTACCGCCTTGGCACGGTCAGCAGCAAAAACACCACTGGGGGTTTAAACCGGTTTACGGACGTCCTAACCTCACACTTCTCTCAAAGTCACCCTAGCTTTACAAATATTGTAAATAAAGGTATCCCCGCTGGACTTACCCACAACATAGACGACGGTGAACACAGGACAACATGTAAAACATAGCATAATAACTGTGACAATCCGTCAAATATGTACTCAATGGCTTTGCTGAAGTCAGAGCACCTGCAGGTAAGCCGTTAAGGGCACGACAGGGAAAAAATAATACATGAGTCTGGTAAGCTCCTCCTGTATCCAAGTTTAAGAGTATACCATCATAGAGTACTACCCTCGGCCTGTCATCGCGCAAGCAAAGAGGGAAGCGTAGCTACCGACTGTAAAAGGATCGATAACCAAACATGCAGTGTGTTGCAATATAATAGGATCATAACCTTTCTTTTTAAATTTTTAAATAGTCCAGTTTGACGAACCGGTAGTTTGGCGAAACCACCATAATCCGGCAAGAGCCATCTATTTGGTTTACCCTGTTTGCAAAGGTGTATCTATGAAGTAAAAGGTTATGCCTGGGTCTTAAATCACATTAAATCACGTTCTACATTCAATTACATTACTTAAGAGCTCACATCGCGGGATTTACTGTGACGAAATGAGCAAGTAATCCGTTTTCCCTGTAAATGCCATCGGTATATTAATAATGCGGGCTTATATCAATATATTAATGCCAAATGTGTTTAAAATGTCCATATCATTTATAATAACTAATAAATAGCCGTTATTAATTTTTAATCCTCATTTCGCCTCCTTTCGTCAAATTCCTCCTTTCGTCTTTTAGTCATACCCGGTTTCGCAACATCTTAGACATTTTCCTCGGTGGTAATCGTTAATGATCTTTCTCTTGCGGTATTGCATTTTGTATTAGCCCCGACCATAGGAGAAATAATTTTGTAATATTTTCATGTCCAAAATACAAACAATTATACAGTGGAAACAAAAAAACACCTGTTTCCAATTATATAGAATTTTATTATTCCAAATATACTGTTTTACACTAAAAACACAAATTACAATTCCACCATATTGGAGTTAGTACCAATGTAATCTCAAGGCGCTTCTGCGACACGGTATTTCACATCCTGAATTTTATGGTGATGTGATTTACAAACTTCGTAAAATTATTGGACATACCCATTTTCTCACTTTGTTCATCAAATATGTTAAAAAATCATTAAAAAGGGATATGATCCTGTAGTACTACAACATACTGCATGTTTGGTTGTGAACCCTTTTACAGTTGGCAATCACGCTGGCCTCTTTGCATGTACGCCGACAAGAAAGGTTTAGTACTCTATGAAGGCGACCTCTTAAATCCAGAAATGGAAGGAGAACGTCGGATATTTGTACTATTTCGTTTTTGTCGTACCCTTTATTACTTTTCTACAGTTACTCTGTTTGCAGCTCAATCATTGAGTACACTAGCGATAGGTGGATACAGTTTGTTCACTTAAATGTTTTCGTTTTACATACACTTTACCACTGTATTTGCCGTCGCGGTTGTTGTAGATTAGTCGGAGAGGGGATACGTTTATTTACACTGTTTGTCTTTTAGGGTGGGGATGGAATAAGTGTGAGGTTGGGCGCCCATAAACCGGTTTAACCCCCCAGTGACTTTTGTCACTGACCGTTCCAAGGCGGTACTTCCATCTTCCCCCTATTGCATGTTTGTTTTGTCTTTGTGCGTCTCTTGTTGTTTTTATAGTTATGTACATTTGCTGTTTCCTTGTGTTGCTGTTCGGGCGACTGTTTGTTCTGTATGTGGTGTTTCCTGCATGACTCATTTTTGTACTTTTGATAAATCAGCCCTCCTACCTGTAAATTTCTACGGAAAGCGTTTCATATAGACGCGGAGCTAATGCCCCGCGCCAAAGAAGACTGCGTATCCTGTTCCTGCTGTATGTTTGTGTTGGAAATAATGACCTTATTCAAATACGTTAGTTGCATTTTTATAAGAGCATACGAGAACATGTGTTGGCCATGGCAGAAACTGTATAATCATATCTATATTATATCATATAATCATAAGCAAACAGAACAGAACCTGATAAGACGGCTCCTAAAGCAGATATCTTATAAGGGTAAACTCTGTCTACAAAGGCTTGAATGTGTGTTTAAATACAGGGAGCTATTTGAATATTGTTCTGGAGCTGCTGATAAAGGAATACTGATCTGCCTAAATAACCTATTTCGCAGTCAAATCCCACCTTGCTGGCCTTCATTGGAATAGCGCATAGAGGCTTTACTTGAGGGACCCAACACGATACGGCTTTGTGGAGGATAAAGGATATGAGAAAACGTATCTATCTAGATTCCCGAAATACACTTTTTACATGCACATGTATCGTCACCTCATTTATATCCCAGTCTGACTTTTCAACTGGTGAGACAGTTGTTCTGTATCTATATTGTTTACAATGTTACGGTTTCCAAGCAGTTTCTTACCAAAGATGTGTACAGTAGGTCGGCCTAGTTAGTGTCACAGCGCCTTTCACTCACTCAGTCACTTTTATCTTTCTCCGTATATGTACATGTAAGAATTTATGACTGTTCGAATATAACTTTAATGTAGATAATAGTACATGTACGAGTCATGCAGGAAACACCGCATACAAAACGCACAACCGCCTAAACAGTACCACGACGAAAAACAGTAAATGTACATGTATATAAAAGTCACAAAGATACGCATAAAGACATAACAAACACACACTAGGGGGAGATATATGTATATACTTTCACATGGACAATAAAATGTCGACTGGAACAGAAACTAAGAAAGAACTCCTTAGAATCCAGAAAACATACCATTTTCAGACATACTATACAGGGGCTGTCTAATCAGGACCTATTCTCTTTGTAAATGAAAAAGTAGTAAAGTCAAGCAGGAAAAGTCACACACAAAACGCCACCATCACCAAAACACCTACAGAAAGCAATTGGTATAGCAATTAATACTCATACACACACATACAGTAGAAAGTCACATACAACACAATTGTCATGTTATCCATATTAGAGAAAGGGTGAAATGCCTATTATATATTTGTGCCGATTAGTCGGATTATAGAGATTTTATTATATTCAGTTGCACATGTATTACCAAAGGCAATGAGTGTGTCAAACAACGTGTTCCTGTATGAGGCCGGTTAGCAACTGGCGTCTCGCTTGTATTCATCAGACTGTGCAAGGATAATCATAAAAACGGGCACAACAGGCCAATTGTTCAGCATTCTGTGTTATTACTCTTTACTTCTTTAAGTGGATTTTGAACACTGTAAATGGTTTACTTGTGTGGCCGGGTCTGCAATATTCTTTTTGTTGCTTTCGAAGGATCTCCTATTTATAGAGTATATGTACTTCACAACAGCAGGTGTTAAGTGTTTTATGGCGGCCGTTAAAAGTCGCCCCATACTTCATTCTCAGTGTTGTTATATTTTCTGGTCCTCCGGGATCATTAGTTTTGATGTTATTAGTGTGAAAACTGAATATGGGGCGTGAGTAGTGTTGTATATTTATTAACTACTCATGAACAGACTCAATTAAACCGATTCTGCAATTTTCTTTTTGTTGTATTGCCATGTTTGCTTTCAAAGGATCACCCATTTTCAGAATATTGTAACCAGATGAATCATTAAATAACATACCATCGTAGTATTCAAAATGTCTGCTGAGGGACTCTCACATGTATCACTTATATTGTTTAACTCTTTCGCTGCCAATTCGCTTGCTTAAAATGTGATTACTTATGCATAGACTTCGAATCCAGATGAGACGTCCAAACTTTTTCTTGTTGTGACTGTTTTTACACAAAAATGAAGAAAAGTGACAATTGTAACAGACGGCAAATTTGCAGACGACCAACGTTGGCTGCCCAAAAATTAACATAGTTGTTTGCATTTTCCAACAGCTTGAATCAAGTAGAAAGGCTAGGAAGATATCCCCAGGATATTTACTATATATCAAATGGGGGAAAAGTGCTATTTTGTCGTGAAGTCAAGCTCATCGTAGTATTTATTGATTTAGGTTTAAGCCCTTTGCCTGTTACCAACGAACTTACAGACATTTGCGCTTGGATAAAAATGCGACAATTAGCAACACGGCTTCTGTTTAGGGTTCAAGCTGTTTGAGAATCTGCCAATAGTTCCTCAAAAGCTAGAAACAAGTCAAAAATGAAAACTGTAACAGGTTAAGTTTTTGAGTTTAACCCTTTCGCTGCCAATGCCGGATATGTGATTACCTATGCAAACAGTTTGGATCCAGATGAGACGCCGAGTAACTCGGCGTCTTTACTCGGCGTCTCATCAGGATCCAAACTGTTTTTTACTGTTACTATGCTTTTGAAACTAAAATGAAGAAAATCAAAGGAATGAAAATTTGTAGCAGACGACAAAGTTAGCAGACGACAGAGTTTGGCCTATACTTGATTTCTGTCTAGAATTAAGTTACCATGTGTATGAAAAAAACAGAGATAGACTTCTGTCGAGTGCTTGTTTTAGAGATGTTTACTGTATATCAAATCGTTGATGAATTTCTATTACAGTAATGAAGCCTCTTGTCATGCGAGCCATTGTTACATACCATTAATTCTAGCTAAACCTATGTAAGGTTATTTCCCATGGCATAGACACGTAAATGTATACCACTCAATCAAACTGACCATACACTTTTACGACCAACTAGAGACCAATGAAAACATGAATATGTGGAAACATAAGAGGATTTGGAAATGGTAAAGTAAGAATCAATAACAGCTAAGAAATGGGTGTACATTTTATACAGTGCTACAAGTTGTTTTGTCGTCGGTGAATCAATCACCAAAGACAGTACTATTAACCCCTTACTCCATGAATATTCATAGAAAATTAATGCAATCACGCATATTGATTACATTATCTTTTCTTTCGAATGGCATATTAACACATGATTTGTTTTTACCAAAACAGAAACTGCAAAAGGGAATCAAAAGGCGGCTCCTATAGAAATATTATTTTAAGAAGCAACTAACCGAATGTAAACAAGCTTGGATTCTGATGAGGCGTCGATGCATTCGGTGTCTAACCTGGATTCTAATTGTCTGCATATGCGGTCAGATTGTGAATAGCTAAATAAGAATTGACGAAGTAAGATGGAAATTAGTCTAATATATCCTGCAATACGAGGAAATTAATTTATTCTGATACAAATAAAGTGATTCGTATTGTCTTGGAAACAACTTAAACACAAAGGGAGAAAATAGCCCCAGTGTATTGGAACTATACATAACTCGTACATTATGACATTCTGGCTGTCCGCTTTCTCCCTTCATGTTAAATGAAGCATACTTGCGCGGCCTCATTGTTTTCCTTTCTTATTTAATTACTAATTGTTAGTGGTTCTATGCTATTCAGACACATTCTCATGGTTATAAACGCCATCATTATTGATATACTTCTTTGTTCCAAGCCAATTATCTCGGATAATAAAATAACTAACAAACCCGTTATTTTGTTTAATTAAACCATTTTATTCTTTCCCTAACACTGGCGTAAAATTGAGCATGAGCCCTTGCTAAAATAGTTTCTTTTTAAAAACAAATACCAACTGCTCAAATTAACTCATTTCACAAATATTCTCAATGTTATTTATTTAAAAAACCAACAAATATTTCACAGTAGCCAACTCTTGTTACAAATGTCCTCATTGTCAAATATTCACAAAACTTTCCAGTAAGCACAAATTTTGCAGTACACTGTGATGAATTTCGCACACAAACACTAATAAATTGTACTTAACGTAAATAATAAATTTTCGGAACCCGAATGAACCTTGATGCCCCTTATTCATTTATCTTATCATCAGTGATGTGCGGTGGTGTAGTGTTTACGCGTTTGACTTCCAGTCTAGAGGTCCGGGGTTCAAATCCTGGTCTCTCCCGGAAATTTCAGAGGCGCTTTTCAGTGTCTCCCACGAACCTCCTCTCCTCCAGGGGTTAACATGGGTACCTGTGAGGGTCACTAGCCGGTACTGCGGCTGCATGATTGCGCCATATGTTAACAGTGCTCAATATTGTAGGCGAATGACTCAATGACCAGGGGAGTAAATGTACAGTCGGCTGAGCGGTCATTCGGACTTAAAGTAGACTATAAATATGTACTTTACTTTTTTTATCTTAAATGCCCTAACGTTGGGCGCCGCAAAATAGCGTTCTCGCGCTTTCAAGCAAACAAATCACTAAAATATTGTTCAGGGTCCGAACAAAACCATGGTACTCTCTCTAGTAAATGAATGTCGGCCGAAGCGGATGGCCAATATGGACGGGACGCAGGCCAGGCCCAGGTCTGCGACCCGTCAACCGCCCAAAAGCGGCAGCAAGACCTAAATCTAAATATATATACTAAGATTCACGCGCACCAGAACTAAAACAGTAACATATTATGTACACCATTGTTGTGTCCCTTTCATGAGTTGATCCATGCCAAACCGAATGTTTTGAAGAAACAGTTCCGCACCTACGTCAGACAAGTGTACACCATCACACAAATAATTGGTAAAATTACGTATGGACAAATTACTGTGCTTGATATGGAATCCGTGCCTTTGCTTTTCGTTATTGACCATGAATATATTCAGCCTTTTGTGAGCCGACAACAGGCCTTTATGCTCCTGTTCCCAACCACGAGGAGTATTTCTGACCACATTATGATTGTATTAGGCATTCTTTGACAAATAAAATCCAAAGGTGTCTTGATAACTTCTGTAAATTTCTTTAACGGTGTATTTTTCAAGTGATTACCGCCCACATGTAACATCAGATATTCAGATAGATCCCGAACGTGTTACAGAGTTACCAATTTCTTCAGTGTCCTTTTTGTTTTAGTTCACTGTATCCCTGCCACCATGTTAGGCCCAGAGACGATCCCCCCGGTGTGCCGTATTGCGAATGGGAATTCTCGTTTTACGATGGATGATCAACACCAAAGATTCTTCTTGAAAATTCCTTTTATTAATAAAGGTATTGATTTTACTGACCTCCAAAGTATTTTTAGAGACAAAAATGTAATTGACACTATTCCTAAATACTTTAAAAATACAGAACCACCTATCATCTGCTACAAATATAACAAACCCATCAGAAATACAATTTTCAACTATAATAAAATTGTGGCCGACCTTAATATTAATGATAATATTCCTGATAATTGAGATTGCGCCACCTCAAAATTTTGCTATTCTCCGGCTGGTCATGTGATTACTGGTAATTTTGAGATAATTAAAGATAAACGTCTACGATCTCTTTTGAATAAAGGTCCCAAATATAGAATACCATCCTTGATAGATTTTAACTCTTGTCGAGTTCAGATTGCGGAGGCCTTACAAAATTTTAGTATTAAATGGTGTCGAAGAGAACATGTTGAGTCTAATGCTCTTTCTTGTTGGAAAAAACTAATTTTTGATATAATTGATAAACGCATTTCCTTTTACAGCTCTAATAAACACATTCTTCCACCTAAACCTAGAACTTCTTTTAGACATCTTAATAAGGGTTTACGGGATTTCCATTCAAAATACGTTTTTGTTCCTGCTGATAAGGCATCGAATAATGTGATTATTATTTGACGATTACATTATATCTATGTCTTGAAACAGGAAATTATTAATACCAAGTCATACATTTCAGTTACCACTGACGAAAAGACCATCATTTCAGACCATGTCAAAAAGTGTGAACAATTTGAAACCGATATTAAAATTACACAACATAAACTTCCTACAATGTATTGGTTACCAAAACTACATAAAAAACCATATAAAGCGCGTTTCATTGCAAATTCTAGTTCATGTACAACTACTAAATTGTCTATACTTTTGACTTCTTGTTTAACGAAGGTAAAGGAACATGTAAACTTCTACTGTGATAAGACTTATGAAAATTCTGGAATAAATCTCTTCTGGTCTATTAAGAACTCTTCAGAAGTCTTAAACAAACTTAAGAACAAAAGGTATCTTGCATCCACTGTAAGCACGTACGATTTTTCTACTCTGTACACAACTCTTCCTCATATTTTAATTAAAGATAAGCTTACTAACTTAATCCAGAAAGTATTTGCACGGGAAAAAACATCATTCTTGGCATGTAATGCTGAAAAAGCTTTCTTTACTGACGAGCAAATGAAATATTACACCAATTGGACTTGCTCAGAAGTTTGCGAAGCACTTACCTTTCTTTTGGATAACATATTTGTACGTTATGGGAATGCTATATACCGTCAGGTAATTGGTATTCCTATGGGTACGAATTGTGCACCACTTGTCGCAGATTTGTTTTTGTACTGCTATGAGAGAGATTTCATGTTGCGTTTGAACCCTCAATCACAAGAAGATGTTATAAAAGCCTTCAATGAAACTTGTCGATATTTGGATGATATTTTTAACTTAGATAACCCTTTCTTTGATGCTCTGATTCCTACAATTTATCCTAAAGAACTCAAATTGAATAAAGCTAACCCGTCCGACAATTATGCAGCGTTTCTTGATCTAGACCTTAAAATTAATAATGGAATGATTTCTTCTAAAATATATGACAAAAGAGATGATTTTGATTTTAATATTGTAAATTTTCCTCATCTTGACGGGGATGTTCCCCGTGCTCCATCTTACGGGGTTTATATATCTCAACTTATTCGTTTTGCTAGAGCTTGTTCATCTATTGACAATTTTAACAGTCGAAATCTCATTTTAACTGAAAAGCTGCTTAAGCAAGGATATAGATACCATAAACTAAGAAAAACTTTCTCTAAATTTTACTATCGAAATCTCTCGCTTATTGGCAAATACCAATGTAATCTCAAGGTGCTTCTGCGACACGGTATTTCACATCCTGAATTTTATGGTGGTGTGATTTACAAACTTCGTAAAATTATTGGACATACCCATTTTCTCACTTTGTTCATCAAATGTGTTAAACAATTCATTAAAAAGGGATATGATCCTGTAGTACTACAACATACTGCATGTTTGGTTGTGAACCCTTTTACAGTTGGCAATCACGCTGGCCTCTTTGCATGTACGCCGACAAGAAAGGTTTAGTACTCTATGAAGGCGACCTCTTAAATCCAGAAATGGAAGGAGAACGTCGGATATCTGTACTATTTCATTTTTGTCGTACCCTTTATTACTTTTCTACAGTTACTCTGTTTGCAGCTCAATCATTGAGTACACTAGCGATAGGTGGATACAGTATGTTCAATTAAATGTTTGTTCGTTATACATGCACTTTACCATTGTATTTGCCGTCGCGTTTGTTGTAGATTAGTCGGAGAGGGGATATGTTTATTTACACTGTTTGTCTTTTAGGGTGGGGATGGAATAAGAGTGAGGTTGGGCGCCCATAAACCGGTTTAACCCCCCAGTGACTTTTGTCACTGACCGTTCCAAGGCGGTACTTCCATCTTCCTCCTATTGTATGTTTGTTTTGTCTTTGTGTGTCTCTTGTTGTTTTTCTAGTTATGTACATTTGCTGTTTCCTTGTGTTGCTGTTCGGGCGAGTGTTTGTTCTGTATGTGGTGTTTCCTGCATTACTCATTTTTGTACTTTTGACAACAGTAAAATACCTGTTGTATTTGAGTGGTATAAAATGTGTTACAGTCTATCTTTGAAATATGGCTACTGAATAATTTTGGTACTCTACTTTCTACCTACTCTGATCCTATTATAATTCTTGCACGTACGTCTTGTTTGTAAGCGTCAGATGCCCAGCGACCTGCCCGCTTAATTTTATTGACAGACCAACCCCATGTTGCAGTATTGGACACTGCTCCTAACCGGAGGCTATTGGAATTAAAGTCCTTAAATTGGGGAGCATGTGCACCCATAGCCTTTTTAAGTACTGATGCGGACTGATATCTCTTCAAGGGAAGGCCGATATAATGCTGAAATACCGGGCCTGTGCCGTTGGGTCTAATCGCCAAATGCTTTCTTAGGAGGGTGATGGGGCATAACTTTGGTTATCTTGCTTACCTATTTTAACATTTGCCCCTTTCCCAAACTGGTCTGCTTTGGAGAATCTAACGTACATTTCTAAAGCATTTCCATTACCAACCCGTGTTAGAACCCCAATATGCAGTTTTAGCTGTTATCTCCCCTACTCGAAAGAAACAAAAAATGCAATTGCAAAAGCTGCAAAAAATTAAGTATTCTAATTTGCACACACTGCCGAAAGCTTGGTCAGCATGCCGTTTAAGAGTTATGAGGTTATGGGTAATCGCGTTTTCTTGGGTTTAGCGGTGCGTCTTTAATCAAGTGCTTTACCCATCACAAAATGTTTCGTGGGGTTCGGCATGTTCTTAATTTAACACTGAAAACTGATTGCTGCTATATATAGAGCTAAAAAATGTTCAGGCTGTATTGACGAAGTGACAACAGGGCAATAAAAAAAACAATATCATTGACCTCGGGTGGCAAATTGCGCCCCAAACCCTGGCGTTGACGAAAAACTGTGAAGCAAGATATCCCTGTTGTTATATGTTTTGGCAGCATTAGGAGCTACCGAAGCGACTACCAATCGTTTAGCTTATGCGTGTATATCATGGAAAGGAACGCTGACGGGTGCGGCCTAGGGATTTCTGCTTCCGAAGCTGCGGCACTAAATCTCTGCCACTGTAGACGATAAATTGAATCAGCGATAATGCTGCTTGCAGGTTGTACATGCTCTGCTTTAAGGACATTGCTGTCCTCCATGCACGGGAGAACAATTGGACGAACTAATTGCATTAGCCTTTTTGATTTGGAAGTTTGCTTGTTAAGGAAAAGGACCAAAGCTATGTTGTCTATAAATAAATTGATATTTTTATTCTGAAGGGGCTTAGACCACAGGAACATTGCCAACCAATACTGGTATCATCTCCAAAAATGTCATGTCGCGCATCACTGCATGGCCCTCCCAAATGTTTGGCCAAGAGAAAAGACTCCACTGCCTATTTAAGAAACATCCTGCGCTCAGGGACACCGACCCTACCTCATCCATGAATAAACACAATGAGGTACTTGAGAACCGATTTCTCTCCGGAATGTACGTGACACCATTGAAATCTTGCATGAAGGTTAGCCACCGAGACAGGTCCTCTTTCATTTCGTTAGATATGCGCAGCAGGTTTTCTAAGAGGGACCATGGCATCGTAAAACCTACGTAAGAAAGCCCTGCTACTTCGGATTGCCTGTCCAAAGAATTTCAGTTTCCCAACGAGCCTTTGTAACTCCTTCGAAAAACGTTTCTCCTGCCAAAAAGATCTGGATTAACTTTGACAATTCCTCAATTTTGTGCACCGTAATCCTGACAGACATTTCGTTTGTGTCTATTTCGAAACCGAGGAAAACCATAGTTGTTGTTGGATGTACAGACATTTCGTCTGCAATAGGTACGCCCAGTTCTCTACAAATGACCTCAAACACATTACTAGTTTTTGGCATTTATGAGACCCTTTACTATCTGTCATGATAAAATTGTACAATAGATGGGCCAAAGAGTGAGAACCTGCTCTCTGCACTACCAACCACTGCAAAAATGATGTCTCAAACCACCTGGAAGAACCGCATGATTGTCTATCTGGTCCATGAAAGATATGCAACATATCGTTTCCTAAACTGTCCCAGTAATAAAAGTTGCAAAAATGCGTTTTCAGACACATTTTGAAACATGCCAGTGACCCTACCTCTCTAATACCTGACAGAAGAGCATTCCAAAGTTTTGAAGCTGCATGCATGACACTTCTCTCACCGTATTTACCATACGACAATTTGGCACAACCAACGACAATGATCTACTTGCTGACCTTAACTCTCTGCGCGGCCTGTACACGTGAAGCATGTCGACAATGTACTTGGGAGATTCATTGTGCATGGCTTTATACGTAAGAGTAAGACTTTTGAATTCAGTTCGATGTTGAACCGGAAGCCAGTGAAGTTCATTCAAAACCTGCGTGATATGATTATATGGAGGACTTCTGGTTATGATGCGAGCTGCTGTGTGTTGCTCTCTTTGAAATTTCCGCAGTGAGTTGTTTGAAATTCCATGCAGCAGTGAATTGCAGTTGTCTATTTGTGATGTAACAAGCGGGTTTACCAAAGTCTTGGTGGCATCAGGTGAGAGGTATGACCTATTTGCCGGAGCTGTGCATAACTAGACCTACACACGGAATCGACATGTGATGTCATATCCATTTGTGAATCGAGCCATGCACCGATATTCTTTATACATAAAAATGGTCTGATTTTAGAGTATTGTACATTAAATTCTGCAGGTACTTTTGTATTTTTGTATGAAACAGAATGACCTCAGTTTTGTCAGTATTGAGCTTCAGCATGTTCTGTTGGATCCAAAAGACTATTTCTTTGGAACATTCCTCAACTCGCGATAAAGCTTCTTGTTGACAGGAAATGCCCTTGGACTTAAAGGACAGGAATAACTGTGAGTCATCGGCATAGAAATGGTGATTAAGCCCATGGTTTCTGCAGATTGAGCCGACGGGTTTTGTGTACATGATGTAGTGTTTTGGTCATTCAGGTAGGAGGTTATCCACTCAATGGGATTTTCCAATAATTCTGAAGTCTTTTTTCAGGCGTTTAGCAGAGTTTCATGATCGATAGTGTCAAATGCAGCCGATAAGTCAAGAATGACCAGAGTTGTAATTTCGTTTTTATCTAGGTATTGAAGGATGTCGTTTTGAACTTTCAGGAGAGCAGTCTCTGTTGAATGATGTTTTTGGTATGCCGACTGATGGTGCACATGTAGTTCGTTAGAAGTCAAGTGGTACACAATGCCGACCATTTTTTCTAACACTTTAGAGACTAATGGAAAAATCGATACAGGCCTATAATTCTTAAGTTCGTTTGAATCGAGATTCGGTTTGTTCAAAAGAGGTCTGACATGTGACATCTTGAAACTTTTTGGAACGTAGGCAGTGTCTAAGAGGAGTTTACAATTTTTGTCAGAATCGGTAGAAGTTCATCGAGGCATGCCTTTAACAGTCATGTAGGTATTGTATCCAGTTTACAGGACTTGCAAGGTGATGTCTTACTGACTGTTCTACTACTTCTTTATCTGTAACAAAACTATCCAAAGCGTTTGTTTCACGCTGTATTTCAGTGATAACTGGCGCACCCGATACAGTACCTGATGCAATATATGCCCGTATTTTGCCCACTTTGTCCACAAAAAAGTCACTGAAGTCATGTGAAAGTTGTCTTGAGGACGAATTCTTAGGCAATGCGATGTCACTAGTTGTACCTAGCAGGTGCTTAGTGACTTTGTAAAGACTCTTTGAGTCTGCCTGGCAAGATTCTACTTTCTCTGAGTAGAAATCAACTTTGACTTTGTCAACAGCTTGTTTACGTTGGCACACTGTTCTCTGTATAGCTGATGGGCTATTGTGAGCCTGGACTTTTCCCAATTTCTTTCCAACTTGCGCCACACATGTTAAGCATCGTGCAGTTCCTGGGTACACCACGGACATGATGGTATGGGCGTTATGGTTTTAGTACACAATTGTGCATGTTTACCGGTAAGTGAAGCCAGCGCTTGTGTATATGTGATAACCAGCTCATCAACATGTCATTTGCAAACTTGCTTTGATGGATTCAGAATTGAGGAGATCTCTTTTAAATGAGTCGACATTAATTGTCCGAAGTTTTCGAAATAAAACAGTTGTTCTCACTGTTGGAAGTTTAGCCGCCTTTGCTTCGATAATTACAGAAACATTATCGTGCGAAACTTTACCAGTACTGCCAGATAGTCCTGGGTCGGTGCCTTCAATACTTGACACACAGTCATCACCGTTTCACGTGATAACAACATCAAGGGCATGCCCACCAATATGAGTGGATTCATCCACTTGTTGCTGCAATCCAAATGACTCTAGTGTACTAACAAAGTTAGCTGTGTTCTTGTCACACTGATTGTCAAGATGGATATTTAGGTCCCCTACAATGATGACTGGTCTGTCACAAGTCGCAAATTTAGATAGGAAAAGTGGTCATTTATTATCAAGAACATCTCCGGTTTTAAGACCATTTCCCCGCGATGGTGGAAGTCTGTAAACGACTAGTGAAATCTCGGATACTTAAGGTGCAGTCCATGTACTCAAAAATTGAGAAATCACCATTTCTTGTTGACGCATGGAGGCGAATTTCTATTGAAGCCTTATATATGACTGCCACCCCGCCGCCACGGTTGCCATTGCAGCGAGGGACATGTTCGATTTTATAATTGGTTGGAACCAGTTCGCTTAAACACGATTTGTCTACAGAACTACCGAGCCAGGTTTCTGTAACCGATACCACATCTAAGTCGTTTGAAACGATATAGTCGCAAATAGAGAGAATCTTGTTTTTGACTGATCTAGGATTTATACTGCATACTTTTACAAAAGTCTGAATTCTGACAGGCGTGGGAGTTTCGCGTTTTACAAGTACAAGAATTTTCGTTTCCTTGGAAAAGGGCAATGCTGAGAATTTACCAGTGTTTGTGTGAGGTTTTGAAACAGTGGGTCGGGTTATCTGGGGGAACTCTTTCAAGTGACATAAATTGACTCCAGCAGACGGAACTTCCATTTCGGTTTGACGGTTTTCAGAAGCAATTCGAATTGATTGGGATAATTCCCTTAATTTGTTTTAATGAACACGTTTATTTACATCCCAAATACGCTTTGATTTTGAGTTGCCCCCTCTCGAACCCCTAAATTTAGCTAAGCCAAATTGCCCGAAGTTTAACAACCCTAGCTGTTTTAATCTTGATACTAATAGGTTGTTGGGTTTTAAATTGGGCGATAATTGCACTATAAAAGACAGATCACACCTGGAATAGCTAAGCTGTGATGTAGTAATCCGCTTCTCATTTCCACCTTTATATCCTGTATCTGGGGCAAACACATTTGAATTTAAAAATCCTATATTGCACAAAATTGTTTTATTAAATTCACTATTTTCTGTCAAATCACACAGCAGAATCACCTACAAAATACACGAATCTATTCACACTTCCTTCATGCACAACTGTGTCACGTTTCAGAAAGTTTGATGAAGTTTTTTCCTCTTAAAACTATGTAAAACATCAGAGCAAAATTAATGCAGCCTTCACAATTTGGCGCATATAACGCAAATAAACAAGGCTACAAAGCAGTTTTCATCTTCAAACTCCAGACAGTGATATAGTCTTCATTCTTCTGCATTACCTTGACAGATTTGAATGTTTTACTGTCTTGTTTGATACTGGCTCAGGCAACCATCAAAAAATAATAAACATGTCAGAAATTGCCCAAGCATACCGAAAATATTACCGATCAACACTTCTGGGCATCCATGTGTACAAGTGCATTCATTTGCAGGGGACATGTGACACCCATTTAAACCATTTAAGTCAATGTTTGTGGTATTCATTTGTAGTAAAGCAGTGCTACTGGTTTGAATTAATACATATTCAATCGCATTATCCGGGCAGTGGAAGAAAGATAAATACATCTCAAAGTGATGAGAGTAAAGATGGCATCTTGACTGGAATAACTAAAGACTATTTGAAATGAGACAACAATCAAATGCAAATTTTGTCTAGTTCTATCCTGTTGCAACCCCTAAATTTTGTTACTTGTAAATCGTGGTTTATTTGTCCATGGCTCATCCGTGTATTTTCAATTATAGACAAAAGTCATGGAGATCACGAAAAGAGAAAAAAGGGACATAAATGCATGTTAACATTTTATTCTATAGGTAACGCATTTGCATACATAGTTTGTCCACATAAGACGGCTCGTGTATCAATTTATACAGTTTGTACAAAACAATATCCTGAAAATGGGAGATCCTTCGAAAGCAAAAGTAGCAATTCATATGCCATTGTAAGTATTAAGCTAATTCATATACATGTATATGCATACGATAATCATGGAGTAAAGGATTAAGCACCACAAACAGTTGTTTTCGGTATATATGTATACTATGTACGGTATCATTTTTATATATTGAATATGTACTTGTCTTAATACCCTCACTGTTTGTTATATAACCATACGCACTCCTCTTAATATAACACGCAGGATAGAGTGCGGACGAGAATCACAATAAGTTTGTAACAATCCGTAGAAGCCCCCTGAAGTATACTGATTAATTACAACAACAAAAATTGATAGTGGTCGTTTGTTAATGACCTGTCTGGCAAACTTTCGATCTGGTCCAACCTGCTATTGGACAGTGCATATGTTAATATCGGCAGCCTTCGGTGATGTTTTGGACATACACTACAGTAGTACAACGATCAGATGGCGTTGTTTACAAAACAGTACGTATGTAAACACAGAAAATTAATGATAAATTAAACTGCGACATGTTGTATAGGTTAATCCAGGCAGTTGACTTGTGTGGCTTCACCACTTCTTCCTATCCTAATATACATGCCACAGTTGTACTTATTGTTAATATTCTGTGTTTACATACACACTGTTTTGTAAACAACGCCATCTGATCGTTGTACTACTGTAGCCCTTATAACTTTTATATTTACCCTTAACAAAACAAACTGTTTTCTTCTTTGATGTTAAATTATATTAATGTTTATCCTTATTAAGAAACGTGTTTTTTCATGCCTTTGCTGATTATATGATATAAACCGGATCGCAATTCCAAGCGCTTAGTTCCCAATAAGAAATATATTTACCGAGAGTTCAATTTGGAACTAAACGTATTAAATTCGTCACAAAATTGGTACAGTGCTCCCTCCCTACAACGACCCTCTCAATAACGATTCCCTCCTTACAACAACGCATGTCACTGTTTCCGAAACAACAAAACTCCAGAAACAACCTTTTCCATCGTATTTTCTTTATGCCTCCATCAAACCCTATGTTGTGACCACTCTTTAGAATCGTCACTTTGTGACGATTCTTAAGAGTGGTCACAACATAGGGTTTGATTGAGGCATAACGGTTTTAGGTCTCGAAATACACCTTATCTGGGGATCTGCAAACAAGCTAATTATGTTTGAGTTTCCCTCCCTATAACAACTCCCTCTGAACAACACATAGAATATTCGTATCCCAAAGGGTGTCGCTGTAGAGAGGGAGCACTGTAGTGGTAAACAAACACGGGGCATGCAACTCTAGTGTTCATGGTGCAAGAAAGAACACAGATCTCATAAATCCTTCATCGACGAATGGTTACGGAATAAAAATCAACCAACCGTTAGTAGGAAAATACCGGTATATATGCAAGCTACGAGGATTATTTGAAAGATAGGTTCCGTAACGTTTTACTCTTGGTACGTGATAAAACACAACACACATACTAGTGGTAAGTTTCTGGTTACATCCGGTTGTATGCGGTCGACACCCATACATTCTCATCTGCTTTACCAGGTGTGTTCGTTTTTATAGAGTTTCCTAATTTGCGTAGCTCAATGGTTAATTCCGTATCGACAGGTCATCCAAATGATTCTAAATATAGCGAATCGGTCATTATCATTATAAGATGTGTATTCCATGCTTTAGTAGTGTTTTATTTGCGTAGAACACGTGTTAAATTAACTCTTTACTACATACGCCTTTTTCAAAGACAGAAGACCAAGATCAGACAGCTGAGTTTTTGCACGCGTGCGTTTAAAGTATATGCTAGTTTATGTCAAACGAAAACTCAACAGAAGTCGCATTATCGGTCTGTAAGATAGATGGTAGCTCAATTCAAGGCGTACACGCGACAACTTAGCAATTGCCTCATTATTGTTTTTTAAAACATATTGTAGCTTTATTGAAGACAAACACACACCAGATGTCTTATTATTAGTCTCTTAGATATAGTGTCTCTAAATGTAAGACGAACACAGGACAACTCAACAGAAATATCATTATTGGTATCTAAGACAGATGGTACGAAAATCACACAGTACGTTTTCTGTATTACTCTCGTTCTGTCTGATGTAGCCATCACATTGCAAAGACATCAATTTCTATTTGGCGGCACATAAATGGTGGCAATGTAGACAATCTACTGTACTCAATGATTATGACAAAACGACATCGATATGCAATCATATTCAAATATCTCAAGACCAAGATAATTACATCATATTCAAAACCTTAATCACGGACCCCAATATCCAACTAACCCTTTACTCGATATATACACATTTTAACACAATGCCATTTTAAAACAGAATATACACAGATATGAAGGTTCCTGATAAGGGGCTGCTCTGTTTGCTTATAAAATGAAATAGATCTAATTCTACATTCTGAGTCATGATCAACACTTCATTTATACATAATGATAATACGGGGTTTAAACAGATCCTTTTTTTGACAGAAAAAGCAACTGACGCTACTCGGTGTGTATGTAGAATATTTCCAATGCATTCTGCTCAAGTTTGATTTGTTCAAACTCCGATTTGAATATTGTTTAATCTTTAGCCTGCTATGAGCGGATGAGTGAATGCCTATGCAAACATTCTGGATCCAGATGAGACACCGAGTAACTCGGCGTCTCACCAGGATCCAAACTGTTTGACACCCTGATTGCATTTTGTTAGACAAATTGATTACAGATTGAAATTATTTGAAAATGTATTCGGTGAAAATTTGTGTTAAGATCATTTGCTCAGCAGGCTAAAGGTTAATAAGCAGCTGACCGAATGTAAACTAGGTTGGATCCTGATGAGGCGTTGATGTTGTAGATAGCTGGATAAAAGTTAACGGCGTAACATTGAAAATATCTAATATATCCTGAAATAAGAGGAAATAAGTTTATTCTGATACCAATAAAGAGATAATATATTCTGATATATAGTAGTAAATTCTGAAGGGAGGTGATCCCCCGAAAGCAAAATTTGCAACACAAAAAGAGAAAATTGCAGACTCGGTTTTATTGAGTTTGTTATTGAGTCTGATATATAGTAGTAAACCTTCCCCACAGAAATAAGAGTTTGAATACTTTACTTTCGCAGAAGACAGATTCAAGGTTTAGTAAGCTGTTGAACTTAGAAACGCGTAAACTATTTAAAGCATTGTCATTGAACTTGTTTCTGTCTCGAAGAACAGTGACCATGTTAATATATTCGACGACGTTTCCTTGTTACTACTTAGCACAGGGAATGGTATACAGAACAACAATTGAATAAAATGAAACCACACACCCAACCTACAAATCAAGGGATAGTAGCCGACGTTATTCGGGGCAGGATCTCAAATCAGTTGAACATTTCAATCATACGGAAATCATTCGAATTCGCTGACAGTTATAACCTTTAAACAACAGTTAAGATTCAAAGAGGACATGGGGTCATATGTATTAAAACAAAGGTTGAGGCTCACTATGATCATAACTGTTGTAACCCTTTCGCTGCCAAATCCTGTCGTCTGCTAACTTTGTCGTCTGCTACAAAATTTCATTTTTTTTAATTTTCTTTATTTTTGTTTCAAAAACATAGTAACAGTAACAAACAGTTTGGATCCTGATGAGAAGCCGAGTTATTCTGCGTCTCATCTGGATCCAAACTGTTTGCATAGGTAATCACAGATCCGGCATAGGCAGCGAAATGGTTAAAGCATTGTCATTGAACTTGTTTCTGTCTCGAAGAACAGTGTTGTCTATATATTGACCCAGTGTTGTCTATATATTGACCATGTTAATATATTCGACGACGTTGCGTTGTTACTACTTAGCACAGGAAATGGTATACAGAACAACAATTTAATAAAATGAAACCAAACACCAAACCTGCAAATCAAGGGATAGTAGCCGACGTTATTCGGAGTAGGATTTCAAATCAGTGGAACATTTCAATCATACGGAAATCGTTCGAATCCGCTGACAGTTATAACCTTTAAACAACAGTTAAGATTCAAAGAGGACATGGGGTCATATGTATTAAAACAAAGGTTGAGGCTCACTATGATCATAACTGTTGTAACCCTTTCGCTGCCAAATTCTGTCGTCTGCTAACTTTGTCGTCTGCTACAAAATTTCATTTTTTGTCTTTATTTTTGTTTCAAAAACATAGTAACAGTAACAAACAGTTTGGATCCTGATGAGAAGCCGAGTTACTCGGCGTCTCATCTGGATCCAAACTGTTTGCATATGTAATCACAGACCCGGCATTGGCAGCGAAAGGGTTAATGTTTTCAAGTTTATAAAAACCGAAAATATGATGACGGCAGTTTGGTAAAGATACTTGTTCAGTATAATATTGGTTAGGAATTTCAGCTTATAATTACCTTTTATATAACTGAAACCTCACACAGGACTATTACATCCCTACCCCTGGAAAGGATAAAAGGAAAATAATGCATTTAAACCTTTTATTCCATAAATATTGTTTTAAACGCATTTGAAAACAGAGTGTGTCTAGATACGACGGTTCCTATGGGATTAAATTCTGCAATTAAATTCTGCAATTCTATAGTTTTTTCCATGGTCAAAACAAATCTTATTCATATACCGTTGTAAGTATTGAGCTAATTAAGATATACGCATACGATATTTATTCGCATGAATATTCATGGAGTAATGGGTTAAACACCACATACGGCTTTTCGGTATAAATGTATAATGTATACAGCATATATTAAATATGTACTTGTATTGATACCCTCATTGTTTGTTATAAATCTATACTCTTAATATAACCAGCAGGATAAATTGCGGATGAGAATGAAAATAATATAACAATCCACAGACCTGCTATAGACAAAGTGCTTCTAATGACGCTTTTACTGATTAATGACAACAACAACAATAGATAATGGTAGTTTTAAATCACCTGTCGGACAAACTGTCGATCTGATCCAAGCTGTTATTGGACGGTGTATGTGTATGTGTCATTTTCGGCAGCCTTCGGAGATGTCTTAGTCATACACTAGCACTTTTAAGTTTATCTTTAACCCTTTCCCTGTTCAATGAGTATTGCATATTTCAGTACCTACCGAATATTCATGGACGAAATAGTTATAATAAAATATGGAAAGTGGACCATTTGAGCTTTTTTAGAACAACAAGAATCAAGTCTATAAAATTCCCTTAGCAAACAGAGCATACCATGATCAGATGAATCATAAAGGAGCCGTCTGATTTCGGTCTACTCTGTTTGCAAATGCGTGGAAATGAATTTATATGAAGGAGCATGTTAACCCTTCTCTTGCTGAATTTTAAAACACATTTCTCCTTCTTTAGCCATGTCCTGTTGTATAATTACATATATATTCACTGTGTACAAGTATATCGCTGTGCAATCACTGCTATGGAGTGCATTGGTTGCACAATCAACTTGTAAATAGTGCAGACCCTGATGAGACAGCTCCTGCAGGATCTGTCTCATCTGGGTCTTCACTATTTACAGGTAGGTGTATTGACGTGAATAGCAAGCGAAGGGTTAACACTTCCAAAATAGTTTCCTTCTTTGATTTCTGACCCCGATATCCAAATAACCATTTACTCGATATATACACCTTTTAACGCATTTGGAAACAGATTAGACCCAGATCAGATGGCTCATCACGGAACCGTCTAATAAGGGTCTGCTCTATTTTCTTATGAAATAAAATAGATCTGATTCTACATTTCGTGTCACATAATGATAATAAGGGGTTAAAACAAGTCCTATTATTCGACAAAAATACAACCTGAGACTGGTAATTATTGGAGACTGGTTAAATATTGTTTTGACAAACAACTGACCAATGTAAACTACCTTGGATATTAATGAGGCGTTGAATCACTCGGCGTCTCGTCTGGATCCGAACTGCTTGCAAATACGGTCAGAATGCGGATTGCTGGATAAGAGTTGACGGTGTAACATTGAAATTATCTTAATATATCCTGCAATACGAGGAAATTAATATAGTTTGATACAAATAAAGCAACATTATATTCTAATACTAGAAAAGAGCCCGCGCAGGCGCGGGCAGACTGTTTAGTACATTCTGGTGAATTGCAAGGTACAATCACTACAATGCTTTTCCAATATCCTTATTAATTATAGCGTGACCTTAAGTTTTATGCTGATTTTGTTTTGGTTTACAGGACAAAATATCGGAAAAGCATAGTTTATGTAAGGGTAAACATTTTATCTTGTAGACATCTTTACACCATAGTAGATCTATAATGTTATAATAGCACAGAAAAAGTCCCACCCAATGGCTGCTTATTCCAAGATGTATTTGAATTTAAATATATTGCATATAACACAAATAAAACATTCAAATCAAAAGGGCCTCAGTGGCCAAGTAGTTGCAGTCCCTAAATGACAATTACTTTGCTTCTCATAGCACTGGGTTTGATCCAGGTCTTAGTCTGATCTGTCAAGTAATGATGTCTCCCAGCCGGCTGGTAAGTAAACTGAAATACTACTGACGCCATGTAAAACCAAAAAAGGAGAGGGGATACGTTTATTTACACTGTTTGTCTTTTAGGGTGGGGATGGAATAAGAGTGAGGTTGGGCGCCCATAAACCGGTTTAACCCCCCAGTGACTTTTGTCACTGACCGTTCCAAGGCGGTACTTCCATCTTCCTCCTAATGTATGTTTGTTTTGTCTTTGTGTGTCTCTTGTTGTTTTTTCTAGTTATGTACATTTGCTATTTCCTTGTGTTGCTGTTCGGGCGAGTGTTTGTTTTGTATGTGGTGTTTCCTGCATGACTCATTTTTGTACTTTTAATACAAAAATATTAAGCGCACTAATTTAATGCCATCTAAGCAAAGGTTTATTAATTTGGCTGTTATTTCTTAAAATACTACTTGGTAAAGAGTAACAGCTAATTCCGATGTGTTTGGTTTGTGATGAAATTAATGATTGTAATCAATACCTAAAAAGATGCATTTAAAATATGGAGCAGCTGAGCATAACTGTAAAATGTTTGTTTCATTTCATGAAATATCCTTGTAGTTCCTTATAAATGTAATTGATATTGTGAAAATGAATGAATTCAAATACAATTGTGTAGGCTAGTAACAACCATGTTTCATAAAAGGGCTACTAATCACCAAGAATTTCTCTTTCAGAACGGAACACCCTTAAACCACAATTTCCATATTATAATAAATGCTTTAAATAGCATTCGACAGCCATGCACTTTTATCAGTGACTCTGATAGACTCGTTAGTACACGTCTGTAAGGAAAACAATAGAATCGGTTTCATTAAAAAAACAGTAAAGAAACAATTACGGTAACATATGCATAGGGGTATGCAAATAAACATTACAATGCCATTCTGTGAGAACTGCACACGTATTTAGGCCTTTGGGCGATTTGGCCGAGGACTCGTCAGCTGTTTTGCTCTTCGTCTGTCATTTTTTCCTACTCTTTTGTAATCGCCGATAACTGTTGAAAAAGCAACCTTTATTGCATTGTATATATTACCTAGTATGTTATTGTTTATTAGCCTTTCTGCGCAGGCAGTCTGTTGCTCCATATGCGTTCGCTCTCTATGTGCATGGATCTAAACGAAGTTAAGTTCGACCCGAAAGGGGGAAACTGTGAGCACGTAGATTACTTTATTACTTTATTATTGAGACTTGTTGTTATTTTGTTGTTTACATAACAGCACACAAATACAGTGTAAGTCGCCACATATTAAGTATTGGGCTTTGGTGTATGGATATGTAGACAAGAGGTCGTGGGTTCGAATCCCAAGCTATGCACAGTTTCCTGTTTTCAAACAAAACCTGATTTGCTATTTGTAATCATATGTTTTAATCATTTTTACAATTATATGTTAATACAAATGTATTTTGTTATTATTTATTATATGGTATTATTAATATCTATTGTTGTTTTGTATGGACAGTATGTTAATAAAAAATAAATTGGTCACTGGTAACAATCGAACTCATGACCCGTCACATGCAAGTCCAGGTACATAACCATTGCACCAAGACAACTATGTTGGAGAGATTGCGGCTTGCTAAGGCTTTTACAAATAAAGAAGCGCTGTAGTCGCTTCGTTTTTTTACATAAGAGTAGGTCATGTTTTGTTCCAAAATAAGTTCGTATTGTCCTGTTTATTGACCTGTTAAAATGTGAATATTCCTACGTCACTGAAAGGATATATTTAGCTTGGGTAAACCTGTGATTCATACGTTTTTCACGAGATTCACAATAAATGTACAAGTACTCGAATAAGCCAAGTAGGACAGCTTTTATTAGCGGAAACAATCGACATCAACCGAAGCTATTTATGGCGTATTCAGGAAGCGTATAATTATTTAAATTTTGACAGATTAATAAAACAGGACAATATATCTGTATAAACAGTCACAAACCGTATTTTGTTTTGTCAGCAAATACTAAAAGAGAAACAAAAAAACACAAAAGGGTTGTGTCCGTATCGAAATATTCACCAATCGTCACTCACCTTGGAAGGTCTTTTCCCGTCTATTATAAGATTTACTATTTCTCTAGATAGGGGATTTTTTCAGCGACTAGCTGTCTATTTTCACTTTTGTTCTAGTTTTCCACCAATCAGAAACTATGTTGCATTGTAATTTGCATATGACCTACCAGTATTTTGTAGTAAACCGTATTTTCATTAGTTAATCCCTTGACTGGCATACAGCCTTTTTATATTGCCTCTACACGTGGCCAAACTGAATGTAGGACGTTTCGGCCTAGGAAGTTTCACCCCGGATGTTTCGGCCCAGGACGTTTTGGCCATCTATTTATTCGGCCTAGGACGTTTCGGCAAAAATTGAAAATTTGTATTAAAAAGCAAAAATTGAATAATGAAAATCATTAAATAACTATCTATATGTTAAATATTGATATGTGGTCCAATTTGTTTGGTTTATACAGATCAGGATATTAGCTAAGCAGGTGACATATTCACACTTACTCAACCTTGGGTACAAGGAGTGATAAAGAGGTGCTTTCAAATACAATAGTCACATTGTTTAGTCATTAAAACAGCCCCAGGCCACATAACACATTGCTAATGATTTACTATCCCATTCAGTTTTGATTTTGGTCTTTTGCCACTCACTTTATGCTTTTTGTTTTCAGTCAAAATGTTTAGTTCAACTTTTGGTGGATTCAAATACATGTACAATACTGTAGTCACATAGTTGTTTATTACCATGACCAGTAAAACAATATGAATTATTTATTACTATGGTCATTATCAAAACTAGAGTATATGATACATAAACAATATTACTGAAAAAACTATATAGATATATTATCCTCAAGAGGTGTGGATCAATTTTGACTACTCAATTTTTGGTGTGTCATACTTTATATCAGTTCCTAACCCTTTATCGTACTTATCACCTCATGGTAATGATTGCTGATCATTATTGACAGTTTTCCAAAACCACTATTAAACTTTTAAACGTTTATTATCATTTTGCTATCAATTTAATACCACATTTGATCACATCCACTTTGACGAACAGATAGTTTGCCGAAACCACCATAGTTCACAGGCAATGCTATAGGAAATAAAGAAGAAATGTTGTTTAGTATATTAGAGTAGTGGCATTAATAGTATTAATTACTATCCACGACCATAGCACCAATTAAGGCTCTGGTTGTTCGCTCTCTGTGATATAAAGCTACTTACTGAAGACTATTGTTACGACTCTATCACCTGGGGCTTTGGATCGAGTAGTAGGTTGAGATTGCTAACTTTATATTGTTTTAAAAATACATGTATATTCAGTTAATGGTGTCACTAATGATGATTCACACACGTCGATTAATGCGTTGATCCAGGCTATAGATGTCACAGTGTGTAGGTTTATCATCACTTGTACGGCCTTGCTGTACAAGCGCGCTTTTATGGCGACGTGGTAGAGTGCATGACTGCGAACCTGGCGACCCGGGTTCGATCCCCGGTCTGAGCGGGTATGTTTCTTTATAAGAACACCCGGTTACATTTGGCGCCCAACGGGGGACTGTGACTGTATGAGCTCCGAGTTCGATTTCCAGTCGTTCTCATACCCATAGAAATTCGGGACGAATTTCAACTTGCTGGGGGAGTATGTCACAGTGTGTAGGTTTATCATCACTTGTACGGCCTTGCTGTACAAGCGCGCTTTTATGGCGACGTGGTAGAGTGCATGACTGCGAACCTGGCGACCCGGGTTCGATCCCCGGTCTGAGCGGGTATGTTTCTTTATAAGAACACCCGGTTACATAGATAAATACCGTTCTTTAAGTAATTACAGACTCTGCACAAACAAAAACTAAATTCTGTATGCTTTATTTAAAGTGTATTCAATTAGTTATCTTCGTATCGATATAAATATACATGCTTTCAAGTAAATGTTTTATAATAGGTAAAATGAAGAACTAACTTCAGATAGTTTTAAAAAATTACTTTGACATTGTACATTTTAATAGTGATTTCCTATTAAAGTAACTTGATTTTTTTCCATAATTGCTTATTCTATTCCAAGTCATTTCCATTGCATGCTTCTCTGCTAGTATAATAACAAGCAACCCTTCATAGATCTAGTTCCCTGTACTAACAGAATCTCCAAACATTGAAATTAAGTTGGCAGAGATTTAATATCATTACTGTTTTGTACATTATGTCAATATTTGAATGCCGCTGAATATATTTTTAAAAGATATTTCTTGTTCTGTCTGTATCCAAACTGCTGATATGAATGCTTTTTTGATGTCAAATAACACAACATCAATGTGAAAGCTAGCCGCACATACCATTACCCAAGATGTACGTTGTGCCGTATTTTCGGCAAATCCGACAAAAATCGAGCTCGTTCTTTTAGTAGTATAGTCAAAAGTCCCCACAGAAATATGAGTTTAAACTGTTTACTTCATGAATATTCATGTAAGA
Source organism: Azorinus chamasolen (assembly GCA_963576725.1). NCBI lineage: Eukaryota > Metazoa > Mollusca > Bivalvia > Cardiida > Solecurtidae > Azorinus > Azorinus chamasolen. The sequence goes on along the minus strand of OY755251.1, from coordinate 23,028,697 downwards.
TTTAATGACATTATTTATTAATATTAATTAGTTGCTTTTTATAATGGTACTGGAATACAAAGTTTTGTCAGGACAGAAACTGTAGAACATGTACTATCCCTTCGCTTGCTATTCGCCTCAATATACCTACCAGTAAATAGTGAATACACAGATGAGACAGCTCCTGCAGGAGCTATCTCATCAGGGTCTGCACTATTTACAAGTTGATTGTGCAACCAGTGCACTCCACAGCAGTGATTGCACTGAGAAATACTTGTACACAGTGAAGATATATGTAATTATACCACAGGGCATAGGTTAAGAAGGAGAAATGTATTTTAAAATTCTGCAAGCGAAGGGCTATAGTATGCCTTGAGCAAACAGAGTAAACCCTGACTGGAGTTTGAAAAGGCGGTAAAAACGCATCTATGAAGAAAGAAGTGAATGCAAGAGGCAACTTAATGCCGCATATAGATAAAGAGAAAACTCATGCATTGCACAGACACCTGCTTCTTAGCAAACCTCTGAATATTCATGAAATTGTCGTTGTAGAGGGTTTTGATTGTAGTATTAAGGTAGTTCAGAGAGTGTATCATGTGTTTACCTCAATACTTACAAGTTGTTTTTAAATAATAAATTGTGCAAATTATATTTTACAAGGTTTTATACGTTGGGTGCTGGTTATGGAACAACAGCCTAAGCATGTTGATAGGAATATGCTACATTTTAAATCATGTTGTCATATCACTTCTTATCCAGATATCCGCGCATTGACACGGATTTGAAAACATCTTCAATCCTTTAAAAACGACGAGTAACTAGGCCACTAATCAGGATCCAAGTTCTTTGACATTCGTTCAATATTTTCTGAAAAGCTTTTTATGCAGTCAAATTTGTACCTGGGCAAATGCTTATAAAGCTTTTTAGTTGAGTCTGAGTTTGTTCTCAAGGTTTTGATTGGTCAGATTTGAGCCACAGGCTCAAATCTGACCAATCAAAAACTTGAGAACAGAACTAAGTTTGGGTAGACATTATTGTTCACAGTGGGATACAAGTTAACATTTATCGAGTGTTAAATCATTTAGAGTCTAGCAAAGTACGGATGGACAGTTATGTAAATGTTATATGTATATACCATGCATATAATGTAGTTATTCCCTTGACATTGCAGAACACTGCAGGAAACATTGCAGGAAAGATGGAGTCCGCATTACTTTGCAGATCATACAAAAACAAACCCAATTACTGTATAAAGCATTCCGTTGACATACACCTTCGATATGTTGCATGTTTTCTTCTGTTTTCATTGACAGCATGTCAAATAGTATGTGGTCTGATGAGACGCCGAGACTATTTGATTCATCTGTATCCAAGCCGTTTGTTAATAATGTCAGATCGCGCTAATGGTAAGGGTTTGAATGGTACGTAAAGGTTACTTATTAGCACATATTACAAACATCCTTCCCTGGAGAATTATCAACAGTGCAGGATACTGCATAACAGCATATTTCATAGACATACCACCTGCTCATACACTATACTTGATCAATAGTTTGAATAGTTTCAATCACTAAACACTTACAAAGCTATCCTGGTTCGCATTTTCAAGCAGCGTTAATACAGATAAGACGCTGAGTAACAGTTTCATGTTGGGTTAATAATTTCTAAAAAGCTTCAGCGGACGTATTCGATCCAAATTTGAGCAGATATACTTTTTTCACAGCGATGTATAGGTGGAATGTATATTGATACTATGCTCATACATAGTTTACCCCCCCCCCCTCCACACACACACACACAAAAAAACCCCAAAGCATTCAGTTGGTAGATCGTTCGCTTTTGAAGAGGAGAGTCATGGGTTCGATCCACGGTCGGGGTATCTCGTACTAAAGACTTAAAGGTGATACTATTGGTTCCCTATTGAGCATTCGGAATTATTCGGGGTAGTGCAGTGATTGGCTGGTCAGTTGTTGACTGTTATGAACCGATGCTGGTTTAAAACACACCACACACCACACACCACACACCACTACCTTACGCCATTAAAAACCAGGACAACCATATATTTTGACTCGTAGGCATAAATGAGTTAAGTGACATCCCTCGACAACAATTGCCATCTACCATATTTAACCTTTAGCCTGCTAAGCAAATTATTTTTACATAATTTTTCACCTACTTCATTTTCAGAATACAAGCTATAATCATTTTGTCTACCAGAATGCAATCAGGGTATCAAACAGTTTGGATCCTGATGAGACACCGAGTTACTCGCCGTCTCATCTGGATCCAAACTGTTTGCCTAGGTATTTACTCATCCGCCCATAGCATGCTAAAGGTTAAACACACATGATATGTGTGCCAAACAATTTTAAACCTGGTGAGAGGCCAAACTACTCGGTGTCTCATCTGAAACGAACGTTTGCAAATATGTTTGCATATTTTCATTTTCCGGTTTGTTGTACAATCTTCTGTCAAAAAAAGTAGATGAAATTATGATACACTCAGTCGGTAGATCGTTCGCTTTTGTGGTGTGCGGTGGTCTAGTGGTTAGGCGCTTGACTTTGAGGTCTGGGGTTCAAATCCTGGTGCCTCCCGGAAATTTCTCCACCCAGGGGTTAAAATGGGTACCTGTGAGGGTCACTCGCCGGTACTGCGGCTGCATGATTGCGCCATATATGTTAGCAGTGCTGAATAGGACATACACATGCAACGATGTTATATAAAGTATAGCATACATATACCTTTCCCTCGTAGATAGTTAAGGCATACATTAAAAGTCGTATGTATATTAATTTTGTAACAGCATTATAAACACGGGAATGTTTTCCCGTGCCAGAAACTAGATTCAGATCTATCTTATTTCATTACCTAATAGAACAAATCCTTATCAGACAGGAACCATATGTTGTTGGTCTGATATGTTTGCATAAAAGCGTTGAAAGGCGTTTGTATTATTGTGTGTGTATGCATTGAGGTTTTGTGTCGCTGTAATAGTATTTCATTCATATCATAATTGAAAGTTTGGGAAGACCCGGCGTGCTTTTCTGTGTACGGAACAAACTGCATTGGTACGAGCATGCACAGACGAACACCCCCGTAGAACCACCGACTTACCGCAAGCTAGTTGGAATGCTCCTCATATAAAAATCAAAATGCACAGGCCGGGATTCGAACCATATAGGTGACGGTCAGTCGAAGACATCAACCACTCACGACAAACGGCATTTATATGAGGGAAATGTTTATGAAACGATACAAAAGAAGTGTACTTCCTGTGTATTTCAGGCATCTGATAAATTAATACTGGACACACAACGGTTAAGAATATTCCTAAAAGTAGCTTTCTGCATTTCCATTGCCTTGTATTAAACAATAGCTTGATTTTAAGACTCCTGTGGTTAATCCGTACGTGAACACTTAAAACAGTTTTACTGCAATACTGTAGTTTAGTGCTTGTGTGGCGGCCGTAAAAAGTTTTATGTATGAATTTTTCGTGAATTGGAAACCTAAACTTTTAAGAGTTTTCGATGTCACCATTTTAGTTTTTAAAGATACGATCTAAGTGAGAAATAGTTTGGATCCAGATGAGATCCAATGTAATGATGGATTATCATGCTGCAGAATCAAGGTTAATGAATTTATGTAATGGTCGAATGTGCTTTGGTATGTAACATGACGGGGCGACGGCGACAGCGCTATCAAATGGTCCTCGCAGATGTTACAATACCAATAGTACTACAGTGTCTCTTAGCCAATCGATGGTATCAACGAATGCTCCACCGTGAGCATTAGTATTTGCTAACACGTACGCAAATGCCACTGAACTGTGATTGCCGAGTGAATCTTGGTGAGGCAATGGAAATATACAACTTCAATGCTGGTAACTAGTTTTACCACAAGTCGCTTGCTAATGCCACGGAATACAAAGACTTTGGAGTGAAAAACAAACAACAACAACAAGTAACGTGAAGGATATATAAAGTCATGCGGGATTTAAGGTAGTTAGGTATTTGCGAACTCATGCAAATACAAAGATCTACTCCTATAGGTGAGTGACACTTTTTGTATACGTATAAGTATTTCCATGTTGATTTTCTTTTTGTTGAAATATATATTCTAATATATATTTATATACATATATAATATATATAATGATAAATGTTTTACCACATACTTTATGTCAATGTAATATATAAATTGTAAGCTGAAATATAACATATTTCAGTAATATGGATGAAAAGCAATATCAAAAAATGTATTGATTAATGAATGATATAAATAATCAACATTTAAAAAAATGGGAAAAACACAACAACATGCAATTTAGGGAATAATACCACACTATGATACAATGAAGCCTTTATAAACCGGATAATCCAATATGTATCAAAATCGGTCTTTAATGCGTTTTGAAAATCAAGCAGAAAGCTACTGACGTTTTGTTTAAACTTTCCCCTCATTCCAACACATTTTCACGCATTTGCAACAGGAGCCGTCTGATCAGGGTCTGCTCGGTTTGCTAATGGAATTTAATAGAACTGTTTCTTTACTTTAAACAAATGACTACAATGCATCACCTCCAGTATTCCATCATAACTATATTGTCCATCAATATTCAGTAGGTACTGAAATATGGAATTAACATAAAACAGGGAATGGTTAATAAAATGTTAGACAGGTTTAACTTAATTTGTAAAGCATCTATATAGCGACCATATACTAAACAAACATGATCATCTTTAAAACAAAAAGGGGTGCTTGCTTAACGCAGAGCGAATTAACACAAATCTTTCGCAATAACATTCCTCTTGCATTGAGCTACCACTGCTATTGAACTTTCAGAAATTTTGCCATTAGTGAATTTTCAATTTAGAGATTTGATCGTATACATAGAACAAATTAATTATTAAAAATAATCAAGTACATTTAATATGTTTTGTCTTTGCTCTGTAATGTAAAATGGCAACCAATTCACACAAGTCATACCATTTAGATCATAATTGATTAATTTACCTGATGTAGACGCCGCAAACAAGGTAGACTCAAATCAGACGGATCACAGATAAGCCTTCTGACCAGGCTCAACAACAATCGCATTATTTGCAAATCATAGAGAGCCAAGCAAGATACATGGATTCGAGCAATACTACATGGAAAACTAACCTTTAGTTTTTGAACGCAGTATGGGTCTAGATTAATCTCCATGTTTTAAAAGCAGCATCTAATCAATATCAGCATTGTATGCAACCTATCAGATAATAGTCGTGACAAACAGTTTAGAACCCGAGCAAGTGCCATGTTTCCGTAGCGAATCTAGTATAGGTCTATACTGGTTGCCAAGCGTAAAGTTTTACTTTCCTATAACATAACTTATTGTGTGTTTGCAAATGTTGAGACCAAGACATGCCTCGCAAATAGCATTAGTGGGCAGCATTACAAGCATCATTGACAACGAATCAGTTAAGAGGAAATAGATAAGATGCATACATTAAACGTTTCTTAAATATTATGTATTTATTACTCCACCAAGCCCTATTTTGTGGCAACAAAGGATTTTAGGGCGAAATGACAATTATACAGAGCGATCAAGAAAGATGTGGACAGATTATCAAAATATCAAACTCCCTTATTTATCTGCCAAATATACTCATTACAACCGCATCGGAGTGAAAGCAGTAATATTTGAGTTAAAAGAGCAACTAAAGAAGATTAGCATTTTACTTAGATTTCCTAAATACGCCAATCATCTCTTAGCACTAGATTGTGGTATATTAACCCGTTTCCTCATATATACGTGTTTTACCGCATCGGCAAATAGGAGATGTCTGATCAGGGTCTGCTCTGTTTGCCAACAACATTTCATAATCAAATCTTGTACTTTCTATCAGGCTGAAAAGTTTAATTGTAAATGGTATTGTATGGAAATGATGATATGATGGGTGCATATTTATTTGACATTTCCTGCATTAATAGTTTGTCAATCTATAGAATATGGAACAACCCCGCTGGTCTTCGTATGGAACCTGCACAGGCTCCGTACGGGCTCCGCACGGGCTTCGCACGGGCTCCGTACGATTGCCTTATCCAAGCTGAAACAGCACGATGACTGCACGGAGATCGCACGATCTCCGTACGGTCGCCGCTTAGTCATCGTACGTATCCGTACGAACAAATAATGGTACGATGATCGTAGACAATGTAGACAAAAACATCGCAGCCCGGAGACTTCTACGATGCCAAACAAAATCGTAGGAAAATCGCAGAGAAAGAAATCGTACGGCCTCTGTGGCAAATGTAAACTAGGCAGTATGTCTAGTTTACATTTGCCACTGGGGACGTACGATTTCTTTCGGGCACCGTAAACTCATCGCAAAGGCAAGTGTAAATTAGACATTATACTAATATCAACTATGCCTTTCAATTCGATACAAATGCCTTGTTTACATTTGCCACGGAGGCCGTACGATTTCTTTGTCTGCGATTTCCCTACGATATTTGTTTACACCGTTGCGGGTCTACGGGTTGCGATGTTTTTGTGTACAATGTCTACGATCATCACCGTACGATTATGTGTACTGATCCGTACGATGACTGAGCGGCGACCGTACGGACATCGCGAGATCTCCGTGCTTATGACGCAGGAAATGTCAAATAAATATGCTCCAATCAGAAATGTCAAAATCGCTGCAGGGGCATTTTGCGGTCGCCGTTAGGTTGCCGCAGGATGACCGTGCGAGGTATGTACGATTCCATGGATATCGCACGGACACCGAGCGGCAGCCTTGCCATTATCATGCCATGACCGTGCGGTCACCGTACGATATTTTTGGCTACATATTCACCGAATATCGGTTGTGTTCAGCACGACCCTCGCACGGACTCCGTACGATGCCCGAGTGGAGGTCGTATGATGCCTGTAACCACACAACAAATCGCAGATGCTACGGCGCCCGGGAATTCGTAAGCCCGTATGCCTCAGTACGGGGACCGTGCGGAAATGACCTTACGACGATTCTACGGGCGCCGTAAACTCA